>VYZW01026715.1:98375-115520 GCA_013401315.1 Balaeniceps rex
CACCCAACCCCGCCGCCTCCCTTCCCCTCTTCCCCTCCCCGCGAGGGTTTTCGGGGTTAAAAACTGTCGGCGATGCTGAGCTATGGAGCGGGATTCGCCCTGTGGACGGCGCTGGCCCTGACCAAGGTGAGCGGCAGGGGGTGGTGGTGCGGCGTTCGCCCTCGCAGTCGAGCCCGGGGGGCACAAGCGGGTTTGCCCCACACCGGCACAGCACGCAGCGGGGTCGGGGTTGGGGGGGTGAACTCGGGTACGGGGGGGGAGCACCGGCGGCTGGCGGAGCCCGGCGGGGCTCTCAGAGCTTTCCCCGCTCTCCGCAGGCCGCGCCAGGGGAGGCGGTGGGATGCAGCGCCAACCTGACGGAGCGGCGCGTCTCCGGGCAGAGCGTCCGGCTGCGGTGGAGCGCCGCGGGCCGCGCCTGCAACTTCAGCCTGACCGGGCGCTCCGAGGACGGGGAGGCGGCCGGCTGTCAGCCCGCCCCCGCGGGCAACAGCTCCTACGGCTGCACCCTGCGGGGCCTGGAGGCCGGGACCTGGTACCACCTCCGCATCGAGCCGCCCGCCGACGGGGAGGCGGTCAACATCTCCGTGCAGACAGGTATGGGCGGAGGGCACGGCAGGTGCTCGGGGAGGGACGCCGGGCTTTTCCTTCCCGTCCCCTTGCTTCGGCCGGCTCTAAGAGGAGGAGGGCGATGCATTTATAGCTACTGTAAACCTACAGCGTTTGCTGAACGTAGCTATCCTGCGCTTGAGTTCTCGTTACCCCGCTGCCAGAAATAGCCGCTGCTGAAAGTTAACCCAGCAGGCTTGAAAGGAGAAGGTGCTGTGAGGAGACTAGGTCAGTGCTGGGAGTACGTTTCTGCTGCTCCCTTAAGCAGCCATCGAGCAGAATGCTTTAAGAAGTAGTAGCCCATCTTTTGTGCTCGTGCAAACCTATTGGCTTCATAGTTCCTCAGGTGACAGCTTATTTACTGTGTTTAAAATACAATCTATTTCATGGCAGGTAGATCCTGCTCAAGGATAACTTACTGTTTCAGCCCATTTCTATACTTTTGTTCTGTCTAACCAGAGTCTAAAAGTCAGAAAGTAAGTCTGAAACTTCTTGCTTGTATGTTTTCCTTGAATACAACCAGTGAGGTGTTATGATGTACAGTTGTGTGCAGAGTGCTTACAGTGTCACATCCATGACTGGCTGTAAAAATGTTCCAGAAGCCTGCCAGAGTGCTGCCAAGGAAAGCCCCCTTTCTGCCTGCGTGTTTGTGTGTGCATGTGAACGACTCAGCTGTGAAGCAGTGAACGACATAGAGCCACCAGCTGCAGTGACAGAACTGGACTCTTCCTACCTGTATTAGTGTTTTTTAAAAGATGGTGAAATATAGTATTGTCTGACCTCTTAATGGTGGTAACACAAGACTCAAAACAGAGATGTCTTAAATGAGGTCCATCATTAAATGCCTCCCTGAATTGCTCCTGAAGTGTTAGTTTTGGAGAGGTACTTTGCAGTATTAGTATTGAAGATTACAGCAGCCAAATACTTAACAATTACCGGTTCAGAGACATCATTTACTGTCAGACCCTTTTCCCTGCCTTAACTGTACAAATGCACTAAATGCCCTCCATGAATTTGCTTTGGTAACTCAAGTTAAAAAAAGTCTAGTGACAAGTCTGCTGGTGTGATAGCTATACATTAAGCACAAGTCATGTCACTGGGTAAGAATGAGTAATGGTTTCTATGCAGACAGTGATTTAAATCCATGTCATGCATCACGCCAACTAGTATTAATATTGATGACTTGTAATTTGAAAATTGAAAGAATAAATCAACCGTTGTCAGAGTGACAGGTATAAATCACCATCGTTACTGGATAGTAGAGATCTATTATTGAACACTTGCGTAGAAGTAGAGAAAAAGATACCACTTTAGACTGCATTTTGATTAATGCATAATCATTTAGACAGTAGCTTGTACATGGCATTTATGACTTTTTTATCAGTAAATAGATTTTGCAAGACTGTAAGATAAAAGTGATTGGAAGCAACTGCTGATATAAGTGTCATGTTACTGACGTCAGAGTGAAAAGACTGATTAAAGTTTAAGTTGAAATACTGCAAATTAGTGGAGCATAGTTGGAGTGAGGTTTAAGTTTGGATTTTGGATAGCAGAGATCAGTCCAAAGCATGAAATAAGAATAGAGGAACTGTGGAGGTTTCCTGAAAAGACAGCTACTCAGATTGCTCTGTGGTTCCTTGCTTCCCTTGCATCAGTTGCATTGCTTGATGGTGTTCAAAATACACAATTAGCTCCAAAATGTGTCAATTTTTTTTTTCTAAAGAATATATAGGGTTTGTTATGCCTGTCAACAACCCATGTTATACTGTCAATACTATGCATTTCAATGCAGAATGAGGGAGGATTGTTCCTCTGTACGTTTCCACTAGGGGCAGCATTTTAAACCAGTTTTCTGGAAGCTCTTTTTCACCTGTTCCTTTGTAACTTGGTGTCAGTAGGTTTGTTTTGCGATCTACTGAGCCTGAATGTCCATAGGCATGTGTTCCTGGAAACTATCCTGTGAATATGGAAGTATGAGCAATATTTTCAGCCATATTGTAAACAAAATTCCCACTGATTTGAATGGTAGCGGAACTGAGCTGTCATGGGCCATCTAAAAATATGATGTCTGACCTTGGTACTCCGCAAGGTTCCCTTCCTCAGCTCTTTGTCTAAGAAAGAGGGGCTAAGCTGTCCTTTGGAGGTGCCCAGCTTTCTCCACTGACTATAAAAGGAGCCTAGGTTAAACGAGGCACCTGAAGTTTAGATGGTTAAAGTTAAGTGAGAGGAATCCCATCTCTTGTGTTTACTTTTGCAAAATGAGGTTTTGAACATCTGTATTGTCTTGATACAATAAATGTACACAGAGAAAGTTGCAGATTCATTTATATACCTGGTTGAGAAACTTTTTTTGCTCATATTCAATCCTGTTAAAATTTTCATGTGCTCGTTACTGTTATGAGTTCAATTTTCATCACGTTTCTTACACAAAGCACTGGAGTAGCTAAGCCCATAAAATCCAAAATATTTTGTTAAATTTTGAGTGTGATCTGTTCTGACTAAGGACTTAAGGTGAAAACGATGAATAATGCGTACCATAGTTGCAGTTGTAATGTGAAGGCTTGGAGAGGACCAAATCCCTAACTTAATTTGGCCTGAGTATTTAATTTCACATTAAAATCATAGTTACGACAATGAGTTAAGTCTAGGTGGTTTGCAAGTTTGATATTCCAATAGAGTAAGTACGCAGCTCACCAAGACTGCATAAACTCTCAAGTAACACCAGACCCTTCGTGAATCTTTGAGTAGAGAAGCAGGTTCTATTTCACTTGTGAATGCATAGATCTGAATTCTAATAATGTATGGAGTACTGATACAATAGTCTGCACTAGTCCACTAAGGTGGAGTCTCTTTACTCAAGAAATTTTGATCTATGAGTTATCAAATTAAAATGGCAAGTATTTAATCCTCTAGAGCAGAACTAAAATAGATCCTCCAAAATGATGGAAAATACAGTCACATATGCACTATATAAGCCAGGTATACACAGGCGTGCAAACACACATACAGTGTTGGCAGTTGTGCTATTTTGGTAGAATAGGAAATGAAGAAAAAGCTGATAGTACCATTTATCAGCTCTGAGCTACAGATAAATTTTCCACTGCAAACCTGAGATTACAGATATTAGTAGGCACAAGTCTGTGTATTTATTTCACATTAATATTTACCATTTGTTATGGTCTTTGAATATATATACATAAAACAGCACATAAAACCATACAACTGGTCAACATGCTTGACATTGTGAAGTTGGGACAACACATGCACCTGTCGGTCCTTTGATGTTATCTTCTTTATTGTTCTCAGGAAAACTATTTCTGTGACTGAGAGCTACTCTATGACAAAAGATGGTAGGGTTGAGTCTTTCCTGATTTCAGATAAAATACTTTTTAAGTTCTCCATTCTCCAAATGTCTGTGCACCAGCATAACTGTGTATTTCAGAAGTGTATTTTCAGTGAATGACTAGGTCTTTAATTAAAATTCTAGTTAAAAAAAGCAGTATATGAACAGATCCTAAATTACAGTTAAATTTATGATTTTCAATTCTGAATTGAAATTCAGATTTGAAATACTGGTCTTGATAGCCATGAAAAACAACTTGGCAATTCCCCTGCTTTCAAATATATCTTCTAAAATAGGCTTATAAATGCCATTTCCAACATTGTTTTCTGCAAAAATATTGCACTGATCTATTATGTTACTGCCTAATCCAAGGCACCTGTACTGAGAGAACTAACAGGTAACTTAATTTTTGTCAGAAAAATTGCTAAATATTTGAATGAAAAGAGGTTAAAAATTCTACCTTCTAAGACACAGACTGGTAGAGTATTTTTCTATTGTAATATGTAACTCTGTAAATGCCATAAGCATGGCTTGGCCATGTGTTCACTCCTGTAAATTTCAAATTATTTGGGACAAATCTGATTTATTAGCCATCTGTAGGAACAACTACTGTGATATGGCTCTGACTATAGGCTGTATAATCCTATCATCCATAATCACGTAATGGTTATGGTCATTGTCTCAAAAGGCAGAGTACAAGAAGAAAATAAATAACCATGTTTTAGATTTTCTAGGTTGCATATCATCCCAAAGAAATGGATATTTGTACTTAATAAGGACAATGAAACCAACCTTCTTTACTTAGTCTTCAGAAAAGTCCTTGTGAAGTAGGTTACTGTTTTATGAATAGGGAATACTAGGAAAAAAATGGATAATTTGGTAGGAAGATGTCTGAGACTGGCAGGAATTCCCCATTACTCAGTCCTGGGCTCGTATCTCTCAATTATTTTTTTTCTCCTGCATAAGGCAGGGGTGTTTCTGTGCTTACAGGCTGTATTTGGGAGTCATGTCATTTGGATTGGACATATCCATATCTACTGTTTCTATAAAATGTATCTGTAGCAGCTGTGCGCACAAAGCATATCCTCTTCCCAAAAAGTGAAAATGGAGGTGCAATATAATTCAAACAACATTAAGTCTTCTGGAAGGTTCCTTTTTAGAGCAGGAGACATTAATTCCTATAGTATCAAATGGTATAAAAATATCTTTGTGAAAATATTTTATTTCTGTGATATATCAGTGTTGTATCGTTGCCAGCAGAGACTTGTATAACAATGTAAATGGCTTTTTAAGTGTTTGTTTCCATCCAGGGCTCTTTCAGCCCAGGCACTTCCCAATCTCATTGTTCCTTTGTTCTAGCGGATGTACAAAGCACTGAGTGTTTTGTTTTCTGGACCAGATAGATTAGATAAAGTCTGAATTTCTGAACTTCACCTTCTAGGCACGCAACTCTTTTCTTTGCTAATGCACCTTAGAAGACAGATTACCCAGGACAGTATAAGCGCTTCTAAAAATGTAGGAGATGTCTTCTTTTGTAGAATTTGGCAAATGATGCAGATTACAGTGTTGGTTACTTTTGCAGGACTAGCAAGCAGTCAGCCTTATCCTAACTTTGTCAGAGAGAGAGTTAAACTTCTTGACAGTTATCATGACTGTTCTCTTGATACCAGTCAAATTAAATCTTTTTCAGCTGGCTGTGCATCTGACCATATATAGTGCTGGAATTTATTTCTGACTCCCAAAGTTTGACCTTTCTGATTAGAACAATTGCCTTCAAGGAACAAGATTATATCCCCACTATTCACTTTTGCCAACATAATAGTCTTTAGTGGCTTAGTATATATTATAGGTGGAGCTGGTAGTCAAGCCTATTGTTAAGATTTCCTGAGACTTTTCATTAAAACCTCCTGTTTCAATTGCTGTAACTGGGTGAAGTTTTAACTATTTGGCCTGAAGTTTGGTATGCTTGGTCTTTGACTTGAGTTTTAATTTTTTTTTTTTTTTTTTCAGATTTAAGCAGAGTTAGTTTGGCCTTTAAGAAAGAGGTCAAGGAAAGAAGATAGTTATTTTTATTTATTGATTTTGTTAATTTAATTTTCATCTCTTTTTCTGAAGAGCACTGGAGTCTCTGTGGTCTAAAGCAAGAATCTGAATTTAAACAGAGACCTGGGTTCAAAGGGACACAGTATTTTTCACAGAGTCACAGAATCACAGAATGGTTGGGGTTGGAAGGGACCTCTGGAGGTTGTCTGGTCCAAGCCCTGTGCTCAGGCAGGGCCACCTAGAGCCAGTTGCTCAGGAACATGTCCAGACAGCTTTTGAATGTCTCCAAGGAGGGGGATATTCCCTTGAGATTCCTCATATACTTTACTGACAGAGCATACCTCCAAAACCTGGCACCAGTATGTTCTCAGCAGAGCTTTGTAAGAAGCGATTAAACCCTCTTCTGCACCGTTCAGGCTTTGAAGAAAAAACAGCTTAAGGGTACTAGGCCCATGATACTCCTACCGCTGTATTCATAGGGTAGGGGTAGGTTCAACTTTGTCCTTTCAGCCTTTACAGCACAGTTTTTAATTATTTGATCTCACACTCTTTCATGTGCCTTGTTCAGGGAACCAGGCAGCAATGACATCATTGGAGAAACTGTCTTATTCTTCTGTGTTTAAGGCACTGTTCACATGGAGACCTCGCTCCCTGTCTGATGCTAGGCAAGAGTAGCACAGAGTGTACTCGTGTGAAAGCAAATTTAGTTGTTAAATTGTTGGGAAACCTTTATTCTTCAACTCCCCAACTTGTGAATGCTTGATTTTGCTGCTTTGGGTTGTTTTACAATACCTTGTTAATATGCAATTGCTTAACCTTTTTGGGAGACATAAATGTCAATACCTTCATACATCAACATGTAATACATTTCTTTTGATTTGCATGAAATCTTGTGAGTGATGAAATACACCTGGAGAATACAAGCAACCAGAGTCTTTTGTTTTGGTCAATGTTTGCCATCCCTTTAGAGTGTATTGTATTTTACAGGTGATTTTACTTAAGAGCTCCTTAATAAACAACATAATGAATGCTGAGAGTTTCTCAGAGAAATAGTCTCAATTGAATATAGTTCCTAAAAGTTTATCCAATGTACTGTTTGGGGGGTTTTAAATTTATATGAACAATACTGCAGCAGAGCAGAAGCATATTCTATCGTAATCTGTTTGAAGTGGTTGAAGTTAATACTAAAAATGAAGGATTATTGCCCTTGAAATTGTATAAATGCTCATGCCCATTAGTGATAAAGCGTTTAGCATGAGTGCTAGAAAATGAAAGCCACTGCTACCATTGTATCTATAAAGCTACATTACACTGAGACATTGAATGTAATTTGCTGGGTTGTCATGTTTGCAGTTTTTTATTAAAGTTGTTATAGTTTTACTATCAGCAGATTTCCAAGCTTGTTATGTACATCCACAACTGGAAGTGTTTTTCTATGTGTGTGTCTGTATGTAAGTGAGTGTGTACACATATAGACAAGTAACATTTCTGAATTCTGCAGGACTCTCTTGTAGACAGGTTTCAGTGATACGAAGTTTATAAATGGAAAGAGAAAGACTTTTTGAAAAGCATTGGCATCATGATGATGATAAAGGGAGAGTTTTGGAAGGTTTTTTGTGCTGCTGTGTAAAACTTCAGACAATCCCAATGCAAGAAATACTAGTTTATGTTTTCTGTTTTTTTTTAACTACAGATCCCTTACCACCACCTCGTTTTGAAATTAATAAGGAAAAAAATGCACTCACAAGCTTGCAGGTTCAGTGGGATCCTTCCTCAGGAAAGGTGGACTTTTATAACCTAGTATTATTTGATCACAATAATAAAAAGATACGAGAAGTCACTGTACCAGGAAGAATTTCAAAAACAGAAAATACTTTTTCCAGTCTCATTCCTGGGAATAAATACAACATCGTTCTCAGTGCAGTTGCTGGAAATAAGAGTACCCCGGGACTTCACATAAGTGGATATACTGGTAAGACTTCTTTTACTGTAGTTCATCTAAATAAAACCACTTACATTATTTCGCAGTACTGCATTTTGAAATTAACAAATATATATAATTCTTCTACCTGGCAAGAGGTATATATATGTAAGTATCTATTGATTATATGTAGAAATAAATAAAACATGAATCTCTGACTAACATAAAGAGTTGTTTGCTAAGAATGGAGGCATGTTGTTATGGTGTATTTGGACATAAATTTGGGGTTGGGTTTTCACTAACCCTAAAGAAACTCAACATATTTCAAAAGTAAATCTGTTCAAAATTGCTGAAATTGTGGAGATAACCATTAGGCCTTAAGCATGTGGGTTTTATTCCAACAGTGCCATCCCCTGTGAAAAATATTCAGGTCAGTGTCAAGACAGACACTATCCATGCTTCATGGTCTCCTGGCTCTGGGCACGTGGATCGTTACAGGCTGGTGTTACTGGATAATCATGTCCCAGTTCATGAGATTCGCCAAGAAGATCCTCTGACCTCCTACACTTTTTCAGGACTTACAGCGGGCCACCTGTATAACCTCTCTATCATAACCCAGGCTGCAGGATTGGAGAGCAGCAGTTTTCAAACAGTCAGGACAGGTATGATTTCAGAATTCATCGCAACAGAACAAGACGCTAAGGCCATAATCTAATAATATTACAGGACATATTTCAGAATAATAAATGATTTGTGTTCCAAATGTGTATTGCCAGACTTCAGTGGCTCAATTACTCTCAGCAGGTGTTTCTCTTCAAAGGCTATAGAGGGAGTAAGAGACACCATAAGCTTATTTAGCTCCCTAAGTTGGCACTGCAGCAAAGTTAGTGGCTAAATTAGCTTGTAGGGTGTCTGCAGCTAACTTAGCTGCACTGCTTAATGTAAGCAGTTCCATTAAACATGTAAAGTTAGGTGTTAACAATATGAGCCTAAGTGCCCTAATATCACCTCATATCTGTGAAAGAGGTCCATCTGACTCCTGTATGAATTTCTTCAGTGAATTGAGGCAGTGTGTAGTCTGGTTATTTCACAGTACTGAAGGCAGTTTAAGTCCATGATACTTACTTAGCTGAATGGGAGATGTAGAGCTTGTGAGGTTTGCAAAAAAAAATTTTCTGTGACCTTTTTTCTCTGGATTGCAAAATAGCTGTACTTCTGAAAAGGAAGTGAAAAAAATGTAGAGCAGGTTAAGAACTTTAAAATGTTTTGTTTTTTTTTTTTTTTCACAGAGAAGTATTGATTCACTGAACCAGAGTTTTAGAAATGAAGGGTTTTTTTAGGAAAGTTTTTCAGGATAGAGTTCTGCGGTCATAGAGAGAAAGATAAGATTACATCCTACTAAAGTCCAATGGTTAAAACACTCATGTAAGCAAAAACAGGGTGATGCCTTTGCTTTCCTTGATTTCTGGGAAACATAAGGTGCAGTTTCTCCTACAGAAATCTCACCATGTAAACGTATTTAATATTAAGTGAACAATATTGTGATGTCTAGGGCACACAGATGAGTGCTGTTGTCACCTAGCACTGGCTGTTCTGGGGAATTATACTCTTGTTTCATTTTATTTCTTCAGAATTTTTTATTCCTTCCTGTTGTGGGGTGCAAAAATTTTAAATCTCACAGGTTTTCTGAGAACATAAAAGCACTCCATCTAGCTTGCAGCATGGTCCTCCATTTCAGTACCTAGTGTGCCCCAAGCCTGAGAAATGAAGATATTGGAGGTGACTGTACTTTTCTTTTGGTGGAGCATTTCAGTAAAGGAGTTTGATTCTAATCCCTTCTACACTGGTGTAAATCAGGCATAGGTCCAATGATGCTGTAGTGTTTACTCTACAAAAATATATGCAGGCATCTCTGTTCTTAGGGGCATGTGCCTGGTCTGTTTTATAGTCAAGATGACTAGTGTGAGTGCAGACATGGCTAACAGATTTTCTATTCCATGAAACAAGAGTGGGCATCATATGAGGTGTCACTGTCAGCAGTAGAATATCTTAAAACAAGGATGGGTTCAGTTTCACTGTGACCAGACTTTGCCCTTTCACTCTTCAGGCACAATCATTCATACTTCCATCTCATATAACTATTCAAAAGCAAAACTTAACTATCGCGGTTTGGAGGCAGCAGGTCTTACATGTTCTGTGGTGGAAGTATTTTATTCTCTTTATTATTTTCTTTTTTTAGCCCCAGCTGAAGTCTTAGATTTGACGGTGACTAACGATGACAGCTTAGATGCTTTAAAAGTTAAGTGGAGAAGACCTTCAGGAAACGTCAATTTCTATAATATCACTCTGTCTCATCTTGGATCAGTTAAAGAAGTCAAAACTGTACAGCCACCAGTCACAGAGACTCACTTTGACAAGCTAACTCCAGGACGTCTTTATCAGGTTACTGCCCGCACAATCAGCGGTGAACTGTTTACTGATCGGATGGCAACTGGCAGGACATGTAAGTCTTCTGCTTCAGTAAGAACATTGTAACCAATGCTATTTTTGCCTACATTGGCCTTGTAGAAAATCATTGTAGGAGACAAAATGATTTGCATTCCAGGCAAAATAAGATAAAGAGCACAATATTGTTCTGGGAGTACCCTTTCCTGACTCTCTGGCAACAGTTAATCTGGCAGCCAAAAGCAGCTCCAGCATAGCTTGGGAGCAGGAAACAGTAATGCATTTTGGACCTTATAGTTGGGTGAGTCTGTTACAAAACTGTTCCACACTACTGCACTTCTGACCAACTTTGTTATCTTGAATTCAACTCAGCATAGTATATAAAATGAGTTACATTATGGGGAAGTCTCCAAGTAGTCAAATTGTTAACAGATTTTTAAGCAATTTTGCAAGGTCTAATATTATCCCTTGCTCCAGACACAAATCTACAAATAGGAAAAGATTAGGTCTTGCCTTTCTTTACTACCAACAGCATGGATTAAGGAAGGCATGTGGCAGCCTGGGTAGAGCTGGGTTGTGTTTTTTTAATCTCCTTTCGGAAGTACAATTTTCTTTCAGGTGTCTCTTGTATGAGTTCTGAACCTGAAAAATCCTGTCATAATTCTCTCACAGCATTACTGGCCACAAAGGTGTGTCATCTTCTCCACACCAGCCTAGCCCAGGCAGAATTTAGATGGGAAAAAAATTATAAGTGGGTGAAGAATACATACATAAATTATTAGTAGGCTCAGAGCCAAAAAACATAAAATATGTGTGTGTGTGAGAGAGAGAGCAGAGTATTTATTTTAGAGAATATTTATCATCTGCAACTAAGCATCTCATGTGAAAGGCACATCCTTGACATATCTAGCTGCTCTCCCATTCTCAGTGCAAGCTGGAAGAGACCTGAAAAGCCTTTCATGTCCAGTAAGTACAAAGCTGTACTGGTTATATGCATGTCTTTTTTGTTTGTCTAGACTACCATTAAAGACCTTTAAGATTACCATTTCCATCTGAAGGGAGAGCTTCAGGCCCTTACTCAAACCACTGATCCCTAAATTTGTGACCTAGACCCAGTACTTTCAAAGCTGGGGATCTAGAAGTCCCATTTCCAAGGATGCTGATCATGTGCAATTCCTTCCCTTGACTTTTTCATAGATACCAAGAGCTTTGAAAACAGAGTCACTTCAGCAGAAGCTTTGTGGCCTAAAGATAAATTTGTAAATCCAGGCTGTCAGGTCTACAGATACTGAAGGGGTTAGACTCTTAGGATCCCTCTGTAACTCACAGAGAGAAACGGGTGCCCAAAAACATAATCCACATTGCCGTGTATTGAGAGGGTGCCTATGGCAGCAGAACCTTCTGAGGAATGTTGTGGTAAGGAATATGGACATCTCAGGGACTGAAACTTTGTACCATAAGGATGTAGTGATGTCCAGCCAGTCTGACAAGGCTCAACTTTATCTGTTATGATGTAAGTACATCTGTGCTTCCTAACAAAACACTGCGTGCTTTTATCCACTCACTCGGCAATTGAAACACATCTCCCATATTCACTGGCATGTGGGAGATCTAGGTTTGGTACCCAGCTATGCCTGTGGGAAGTGAAACTGGTATTTTGTGGTGCTGGTAGAAATCTCTCAATCCTTTGCTGAGCAATTAAATATTAGCTAAGTCAGAGAAAACATGAGAGCATGATTCTAGCCTTGTAGTTTACAGTTAATATTTGCTGATGGTCTCAGGGCTCCAGTGCTGATCTCTGAGTATCTTAACATTAAGCTATAGGTATCCTAACCTAAGGATCTGCATCTGTCTTCCATTCTCTGCTTAGTTTGGTTAATATTTAATTATTCTATGAAAATCAGAAAAGCGTCAGTGGTCCAGTGTGACCTGCAGCAGCAGGGCAGGAAGGTCGAGCATGTAAATTCAGGACCCTTGAAGTGGAGGACAGGACAGAGTGGATGCTTTAATGGACCTCAGTGTGAACCTTGGTGCCTTACAGCTGGGAGGGACTAGGACATACAAGGCCTATGTGGAAAAAGCTATCAGACTTTGCATTTCTGCTGCTGAGACTAGAATTTGGCCCATCACAACTGAAGTTTTGGCCTTAGCTTTGAAAAATTGATTTGACAGTTTCTAAGTGAACTTAAGTCCAGGAAACAACTGGGAAGCCAACTGAAAACTGCAAGATGCATCCAAGAAGTGCATGGGAGAGATTTTGCCTGCCCTAGGAAGGGTTCCCCATTTCTGATGTCAGAAACCAACAGTGAAGAAGTGAGTGGTTTGTGTGGGGAAGAGTAAAAATTATCTTTAAAATTAATGCCAGCCTTTGTACCAAGATACTTCACATTGCTCTAACTGATCCAAGTACTTCTACAATAGCTATGCTGCGAGACAGGTTTTGCCAGCCTGCAGTTCCATCTTCCCAGAAATACCCCACCTCAAAATTACTCTCTCATCTCTGTGTTTCAGTTCCCCAGAAAGTTTCTGACCTGAAAGCCGGTGGTGGTGGCTGGCTGAGGTCTCTGCGAGTGAACTGGCTGCCCCCTGCGGGAGACTGGGAGAGGTACCGGCTGCTCCTGTGGAACCGCTCGGCCCTGGTGCTCAACACCACCCTCGAGAAGGACACCACGGAGTACCTCATCCACGACGTGGGCCTCATCCCGGGGAGGCAGTACGACGTGGACGTCGTTGTGGAGAGTGGTGATTTGCAGAGCAAGGCTAGCTGCAGGGGGAGAACAGGTCAGCGTGCTCGTCCGGGAAGTGTGAAAGTGCAAAATGTTCAACTGGGCTCTGTGGACAATCAGAAAGAAGTAGTACTTGGGAATCCACAGTTGAATTTCACTATTAATACAGTAAAAAGGAGCTCCCTTGTGAAAAACAGAAATAATTATTTTTATCAGCTCTATGAAAACTTTCTGGATTATTTTTGTGGTAAATGTATTGTTAGTGAAAGTTCTGGGAATTATATCACCATTCTGTCATGACTGAGGCATAACACTACATGTATAACATTTCACTGTTACGTTTTGTAGTTGATTGCAGGCACCCTATTTAGTTCTTTAAAGAGAGCAATATAGATTTTCCTGTATTGTTCATCGGTGTGTTCAGTGGCAAACTGGTTTACTTGCCAGCTTGTATAACTAATTAATATCAATAGTATTAACCAAAACTGGCTGAGGTGTATGTTAGTGTGGCTGTTCCATAATGTCACAATTCTTGTTTCTGTGCTCCAGAAATAAGGTGGGGTTAGCCAGTTCAAGTCAGCCTTTCCAAAGGAAACCCATATGCACTGCAGTGACATTACTGGGATTCTTTTGGAGTGTGCTAGTCAAAGCCACATCTGATTGCTTCAAACTTAAAAAATAGTTGCAATATAATTGTTAATGGTTCTGCTCTGTGAATGCAAAATAAGTGCAATTCAGAGGATAAGAAGACTTGGAGGAGGAGTATCAGGCAAGGCTCAAGCCTGAGCCTTATCTCACAGGAGAATGTGAGATAAGATAGGGCCACCCTACTTTATCCTCACACTTCCTGGTGCGCACCTTTCCTGCTACACCCTTACCTGTCATTCCCCGAGGGCTTCATTTTGTTGATTTTGCACAATGGCAAGACCAGTGGATGCTACGAGAACTAAAGCTTTCTCTAACGTCTAGCCAGCTTGATCAGAGGAAGGCAGATTCTCATCTTGCTGACTTTGATATATATTACAAATAATTCAAGTTTATAGTGTTACTTTTAATTGACATAGCTGGGTGATTAGAACATAGTCCAATAAATAATATGCAGCAGTGGGTGTATCACAACTGTATTTGACCCATAGTCAGGTACATAATATACTTGTTATGAAGCATAGGTATTAGGCCTTATTCTGACTTAATTTTCTCTTACATAAACCCACAGTCTTGGAAAGTGAGTTGGATTTCAGCGTAACAGGGACAAAATCAGATCAGGGACTACCTTAGGTAACAGATGCCCTCTGACTGCGTGCATGCACACACACATGAACACACATGGAAGTTCACTGATCAAATTATTTCTTTTATACCTGTTGTGGTTTAACCTGCAGGCAGCTAAACACCACACATCTGTTTGTTCACTCCCCCTGCGGTTGGATGGGGGAGAGAACTGGGAAAAAAAAAGTAAATTCATGGGTTGAGATAAAGACAGTTTAATAGGACAGAAAAGGAAGAGAAAGTCATAATAATAATGATGATGATAAAGGAATATACAAAACAACTGATGCTCAATGCAATTGCTCACCACCTGCCGACCAATACCTAGCCAGTCCCCGAGCAGTGGTTGCCACCCCCCGACCAGCTCCCTCAGTTTATATACTAAGCATGACATCATGTGGTATGGAATATCCCTTTGGCCAGTTTGGGTCAGCTGTCCTGGCTGCGTCCCCTCCCAGCTTCTCACTGGCAGGGCATGAGAAGCTGAAAAGTCCTTGACTAGTGTAAGCACTACTTACCAATAACTAAAACATCGGTATGTTATCAACGTTATTCTCATCCTAAATCCAAAGCACAGCACTGTACCAGCTGCTAGGAAGAAAATTAACTCTATCCCAGCTGAAACCAGGACAATATCACTTAAGTTTGGAGTGTCTCCCAGCTTCATTGAGATACGAACCAGTACAAAATCAATGTCACACTGACCCTGTAATTTGCATCCTTGTTCGTTACAGCTAAATTGGTGTAGATCTGTTTTATGGTACAAATGTTTTATATCCCTGTTTAGCACCCACAGTTCAAGAGGAGGCTCACTGACTTCACTGCATTTCCATTCGTACTAGAATATATATATCCTGGCATAAGTTTAAACCTAAGCATTACAGCCATAATGCAATGCTGAAGTCTGCTGCTACAGCCCTTTACTGGAAGAGTAGCACAAATACTAGATTTGTAAGATTGGCTTCCTAGAGAAAGGTAAAGAATCTCCTCTTGATTACAAATACTCTGTTGCTGTCACATTTCTGTCTTACAGAACAGATTCCTTACAGCAGCTTGAGATATGACATGTGCATTCACTACAAAGTGCTGTTCTTGTTGTGATACTTGTGTACTTTTACAGCTCCAGAGCCTGTTCTCCAGCTCCGTGTGAAGCATGCTAATGAATCTTCACTTAGTGTCATGTGGATGACCCCTGTTGCAGAATGGGACAGCTATGTGGTTTCACTGGGAGACAGGGATCTTACTGTCATAAAAAAAGGGCTTTCAAAAGAAGCTAAGGAATTCACTTTCACCGACCTGGTACCTGGAAGAAAATATACAGCTACCATCACTACCATTAGTGGGATTTTAAGCAACTGGACTTCAGTGGAAGGAAGGACAGGTATCATCCTGTCAAACTATTTTAATCTTTACTTCTGTTAATCATTAACAACTTTCTTTGCTTTGTAGTGAACTGAATGAACTCAGTGTCTAAATATCAAAAGTCTTGAATTTACATTTGTTTCTTCAATAGAAGAGTTATGTTTCTGAGTCTCTCGTTTCTGACTGTCAGTTATCTTGCAGTATTTACTTAAGGTTTTGGGGAAATGGATATGTAATTCTTAGCAAAACAGTGTTCTGAAATATTATGTCATGTCTGATCAGTCTACATTAGCCCAAGATTCCATATAAGAAGAAGAATTTTCACTGGGTATCTTCAGGAAGGTCACTTCCTTGATTCAAAGCATTCATCATCTGGAAAAAAAAACAAAACACCACCACACAGGAAAACGTTGCTTTAGGGGGAACATTCCAAGGTTGACAGACACAAAACATATGTGACCTTGAAAATGTATTTTGAATCTCTCTGCTCTTCTGATTCCAAAATCTTTATCTGTTACTTAGAATGATGGCTGTGACACAAGGAAAGTCCCATTCCCACCCCCTGCAGGATGCTAATTTTGTGCATGTGTACAAGTTTTAAACCATATGTGTTGCTTTACTCTGCTTGACTTACGCAGTCTCCAGTGCAAGCAAAGTCTTAAAATGTAGCTCTGGTCTGACACAGCACAGGGAAAAACAAGCTGCTAGTGTATGAATCTAATCGTGCCTATGGCTTGATAGTGGTCCTTACTAAAGAGTTGTAACTCCTTCCAAGGCCTGAAAAGTTTGACTTACACTTTCATTTCTCTGCTGTGTGATTAGATAGCTGGTATTTCACTTCCTTCTGCCTTACGCCCTTTTAGGAGGCCTATTCAGGCATAAAGGCTACAGTGTCCCACTTCACTAGTATGAATCAATGCTTGAAAACACATCAGAGAAGGATAGTGTCTCAGCATTACATTCAAAGTGACAAAGAACGAACATCGATGAATTTGACGTAGGTCTTAATAAGCATTCCAGAATGCTGAATCTTCCTTTCAGTAGGACAACCTACTAGGCTTGCAAAATATTGCTGTAAATATGACAGAAATAGGTCTTACATGCTTCCCAGATTTGTCAGCCTCCAGCGAAACCTGAGGTGTCACTGAAAGTGCCTTTACCGTAGAAATCTGGCACTTCTGTTTCTTGTTGGACCTTGCTGTGTTATGGCAGTATTATAAAATGGGTGGGATTTTTGATTCAGTTTTATATGAACGTTACGTTTTTTCAGTTATGTGCCTAATTTTCTAGTTTTTGTTAATGATTGCTAATCCAGTACTATGTTTGCAAAAAGGTTGATATAAAACAAGAGATGAAGCTTCCAGTCACATTTTGTAAAGTTAAAGAATAGGAGAGGAAAGGGGGAATGAAAGATACAGACTGTGTTTGAA
>VYZW01026715.1:124592-186693 GCA_013401315.1 Balaeniceps rex
CTCTTCAGTGCCAGAGTCAGTGAAGGAACTGACTCTTAGTAACAGAAGCACAGAAGATCTGCAGGTGACTTGGTCAAAGGCTGAGGGGGATGTTGATAAATATGAGATTCAGCTCCTCTTCAATGATATGAAGATCTTCCCACCCATTTTCCTTGGGAATACCATTGAGGAGTACTGGTTCACGGCTCTGACTCCAGGACGTCTATACAAAATTCTTGTTTTGACGATCAGTGGAGATGCACAACGTGCTACCTTCATAGAAGGCCTAACAAGTAAGAAATAATGTTGTATTTAAAATGTGATGAGGCTTTTCTAGAGGAAAGAACGAGGAACAGAAAATCAAGGGAGAACCATGATCTTATTTAAGCTCCTGTAACACTGGCACAAAGATAGCAGATCTCATTGAAAATCACAGTAGTACTTCAACCAACTTGATCTGTGCTTAATAAACAAATGTCACAGGCACCAATATTTGATTATTGGCAGATAATTTGATTTGTTGCATAGGAATGGTATTGAGATGTCCATGTTTGGGTTTCCGTTTCATGCATGCCAGTTGTTTGCTTAGTATCTCTAGCTAAATCACTTAAGCTATTTTACGCCTGTGTTTACCCACCTGAAATGAATGGGTGAGATTATAACCACAAAATGCCTAAGTGTACATGAAGAGCTATGATTTTCTGAGATGTTCCTAAAGCATCATGCGGAGAAGTGGGAGATTATCCAGATAAAAGAACATACAAACTTTTTTTCTGTTTAACTTACATTTTCTTTACTTTTCTTCCTGTAAACACATAGAATTGCTTTTCTAAAATGGCACAACCCTACACGAATGTCTTCAGCTTTACTTGTGTTTACCCATGTGTTTACCCATTTACCCATGTGTTTACCCATTTACCAAAATGCTTTGTCCTTTGAATCATTTGCTGTGGCCATAAAAAAGTAGGAATTAAAAAGTCTGAATCAAACAGGAAATTTGTAAGCAGGCGCCTTTGTGTTTCTTTTGTTTTCCAGTTCCAAGTGCAGTCAGAAACATTCATGTGTCACCTAACGGCATGACAAACAGCCTGAAAGTGAGCTGGACTCCTGGAGGTGGAGACGTTGATTCCTACACAGTGACTATATTTCAGCAAAACCATCAGCTTGATTCCCAGAGTGTCTCCAAACACATCTCTGAGCACACGTTTCACAAGTTGGAAGCTGGGGAGCAGTATCGGGTGGTGGTGCAATCTAACAGTGGCACCTTGCACAACAGCTTAGCAGCTTTTGGGAGAACAAGTACGTTTCTTTTGAGACAAGGAGCAAGCTGTGTTATGTCTTCCCAGAATCTGACCCTTACTTAATAATGTTTATGAATGTACCATTGGGTATGGGTAGACCCAGACTNTCAGGTCCCCAGCCCAAAGTGTACCTTTGTAGGATGAATGCAATTCCAGCCCTCCCCAGTCCTGTGCCTGTACCCATCCGACACATACATCTGCAGGGCTCCACGTAGTCAAATACTGTGTTCTAGCAGAGCCCATTGCATGGTCAAGGCTTGTTAGACAATGTATTGCCCCAATATACTGCGTGTCAGGACACAAAAACAGTGGAAGACCTTGGTTTTAATCCATCCTTTCTCTGTAGCACCTGCATGTGTTTGCTGTGGCCTTGGCTTTTGTGCAACAGCTGCTGGCTAATGTTTTCTATTCTGTGCCACTGTTTTGCACCCATTTACCACTTCTTTATTTTTCAGTTCTTTTTCACGTGCCTTTCTTAATTGTTTCGGTCAGTTCATCTCACTCTCCTTCTCCCTCTTTTCATGATAATTTATGTATGTCTCTTGCTTCTCCATGCCCAGTTCAGATGTCCATGATGCTCTGTGACTTCATCTAATTGTATTTATGTCTAGGAATTACTTGCTTGTGCAAACACATGCACAAATATCCCTTTTCCCACAAGTGAACATGAAAATGTATAAAGATATTCTCTATTAATTACTCTATTCACAGTTGTGTATTGAATGGTCCGTATTTCACCTGGTAATGTCCTGCCTTTAATTGTTCCTTCCAGTTCCAGCCTCTGTCCAGGAATTATTAGCCCATCATGCTTACAGCAGTCATTCCTTGTTAGTAACCTGGCAGAAAGCTTCTGGTGTAGCTGAAAGATATGACATTCTGCTCTTGAATGAGCAAGGAATCCTCCTGAGCAACAAATCAGAGCCAGCCACTGCCAAACAGCACAAATTTGAAGATTTATTAGCCGGCAAGAAGTATAAAATACAAGTTTTGACAGTCAGTGGTGGGCTCTTCAGTAAACGAGCAGAAACTGTTGGTCGAACAGGTAATTAGAACATCTCTGTTTATTTATAGCTCCTTCAGTCAGATATCATTAAATAGATGAATCATCTGTATGTGATTCTGGAAAGATTCCAGTAGGCACAGACTCCAGATATTTATGCATAATTTTTCCTGATACGTGCTTGGTATGCAAATCTGAAATTTGTTAGCATAATAATGTCGCCATAGTTCATAGTAAGGATATTGAATCAAAGTGCTGAATGCTTCCCCCAGTCTATCTGTTATGGAACCACCTGAATGCTTATTGTCATCAAGTTTTTAATTCACAATCTCAAGACTCTTAGCACAGGTTTTGATGTTAATACACACCTCTAAACTTAGAGCCAAGTCTTGCAGTCGTTACTCAATTAAAGCTTCTTGTAAAAACTAATGGACAGTTCTGTCTGAGCACAGGCTGGAGAACCAGGTCTGCTGGGAAATACAAACATTGTATTGGAGAGACTCAGCGGCACCTCATAAATGCCTTCCCCTTGCTTCTGAAAGTTGATGTTGACATTACTTAGCTACTTGTGGCTTAATTGAAATGTACTCCAGCCATGAGTTGTTACTTTATTAAAGGCTCAGCTTAGTGGCTAGACACTTTGATATTTACTCTTGCATTTATCCTTCTTTTCAGTTCCAGCAGCTGTCACAAATCTGAAGGTCACAGAGAACACCACTGACCGACTGTCCTTCAGCTGGACCACCTCACAAGGGGAGCTTGATTCATATGACATCTTCCTATACAACCCAGACAAGTCCCTTCATGACAGGATTTCAGGAGAGCAGCACCTCCAGCAGTGTTCATTCCAGAACCTGCGGCAAGGCAGGATGTATCGAATGGTGATTGTTACCCACAGCGGAGACCTCACTAATGAGTCGTCTGTCTTTGGAAGAACAGGCAAGAACATCTAAGAAAATCATCCGTCTCCCGTGTGGTGCTAATGAGGGATGCCAGTGAGCTGGTCTGAATCTGATGTTCATGCTAGATTATAGCAACTATTAGAAATAACAAAATTGGCTCTTATACATGAAAAGCATTAGATAAAGAAGAAGGTAAATTCTGAATGATGTGGTAACAAGAGGAAAAATGAAGCAATAGTTCCCAGGTACTCAGGTCAGGAGAAGGATACCCCAATGTATGCTGCCTAAGACTTAAAGGAAAACAGCTATCTCCCATCCTAGAAGCAATATTGGCCTATAAGTGGAAAAGACAAAAGGCAAAGCAAGTAGGGTTAATGGGGTAGACAATCTACCAGTGAAGTAAAACTCATTTCCCATGGGGACCTCTGGCTGCAGCTCCATGTTTGTTTAGCCACAATTGGGAAGCAGAGTTTCCTAAGCAGCTCTAGCAGCCCTGACACTCTGTGAAACCTTTCTTTATCCTCTGAGGCACCGTATAGTAACTGCTGTGTACCACTGCCTCTGCGCTTTCTTCAGCTACCTCAGAATTGGATGTTTCCAGACACTGACTGGGAAAAAGCTGTTTAACATTTGCAAAACTATCTATTATAAACATTTCAGCCTCTTTTGGGGACAGTGGCAGTTCAAAATAAGAAAGGAAACTATTAAGATATACTTCCTGATGCTTCCTGGCTTTTTGGCCAGCTGTGGTGGCTGTCTAGTTTATTACATGGCTGTCATTACAGGATAAGTGTAAGGTCTGCTTGACCTTGTTGCTTCTCCTCACCCTAAGGATGTTCTACATAAAGTAATATTCATTCCCTTTTTTTCAGTACCAGCCCCAGTTGTTGGTCTCAAGGCATCCAACCGAAACATGACAGACAGTCTGTGGTTCACCTGGGGTGCAGCAGCAGGAGATGTTGACTTCTATGAGCTGAATCTTTACAACCCAAATGGGACACAGAAAGAAACATGGCACAGGAAAGACCTGAAAGAATGGCATTTTGAGGGGCTCATTCCTGGCAGAAAGTACACTCTGGTTGTGGTGACTCACAGTGGTGACCTGACCAACACAGCAAATGCTGAAGGAAGAACAGGTAAAAGACACAAAAGCTTTGGGATTTCTGTTTAGTCCCATCTGTCAGAATTCATATTAGTTCACAACTATGCAACAGACTTACTCTGAGGGAGGATTTATTGTAAGAATCATCAAAGGTGTAAAGATGAAGGCTATTCTTAAGGGTATTAAACCAATGGAGTGTGATTTTGTTCAGCACTGTTTTTCTTTCAAAGGAATATGTAATGTCTGTGAAAGTCACCACCGTCAGCACTGATGCAGTAACTGGCTGTGTACACAGGATAATATAAATGACTTTGTGATGCATGAAGAAAATAATGCATGTTTGATCTTATTTGTCTTGTGTAACAATTTGTTAAGAATCTTTTTTTTTTCTTTTTTTACCCCCTTTCTGTGCAGCACCCAGCCCTCCTAACACTGTATCTTTTACTGATGTTGCAAACACTTCTTTGTCAATCACTTGGCTGGGTCCTCCAGACTGGACAGACTATGATGATTTTGAGTTGCAGTGGCTTCCAAAAGATCCCCTTGCAGTATTCAATCCCTACAGCAGCAGCAAATCAAAAGTACGCATCATCTATGGCCTGCGACCAGGAAGACTCTATGAGTTCAGTGTCAGAACAGTGAGTGGTGACAGCTGGAAGACATACAGTCAGTCACAGTCTGCAAGTGTGAGAACGAGTAAGTAACAATTTCCATTGCACCTTAACGCTTTGCTGGAGAAGATGCAAAACTGTTAAATCTTACCAATTCCTTTTTCAGTCAGTTATTTCCATTAATAAATTAATGAATGACTGGCGATGAATTCAGCTAGACTCTGAGCCCTTGCTGTGTGCAAGGTCAACTGTTTAAAGATTGAAAATGGACATACATTTGCAATCTTCACATCCAGAGTGGAGCTGTTTGGTTGCAGAGCCTGAATCAGTCAGTTTCAGGGGTAAAATAAGGCTGAATATCCAAACTTCTCTGACATTAGGGACAGTGGGATATTGAAATAATCAAAATGTTTCTGAACGATCAGACAGGAAGGATGAATGAAACCCTGCCGTACTAGGTTTGAAACTGGAATCGGAGTGTTTCACTGCTCTACGTTTCTACCAGTGTCTGTGGATCCACATCATCTCTAGCTGTCTCTAGCAACCTCAGTAGCAGGCTGATTTGAAAAAGTGACTTGGAATTGTAAAAATAACTGAGCCTTGTGGCAAACCCTCATGTCACTTGGGGTGGGATTCAGCTCCAAATTGGCATCTATGTTTAGTAAGCTGAGCAGCTCTTTAGGCTTCATTCAGCATATTAATTCAAATTAGAGCATAGCTACCTATTTCACCATTTAGTGAAAGTATTTAGCCACTTAAATGTAGGTGTCTGCCATCTGAAAGTGAAATCCCATCCTTGTTACATGTTGCATGTTTTAAATGGTGCTCCAATATTACATGGATAAAGCACACTTCTGTGGTATGCTTTAGTAATATGGACACACCACATGCTACCCAGGAAACCAGATCAGTCATGAGATGACAGCATTAGTACTGACTGATACTGTTGACCACATGTAACCTCAAATAAGTTGTAACAGAGTTCTAGAAATCCATTGCTTTCCAGCGTTGCTTTACTTGTTAAGACTTCAGCAAGTAGTTTTGTTTGCTTGTTTTCACAATTACTGAAGCTTCACAAACCCGATGAGGCTGATATCACTAGATCCAATTTCAGATGGCTAAAATGAGTAAGACTGCCTTGCCTAATAATCAGGCAGCACACATTTGCAGGAGAGGTGGGAATTCTGGCTCCCAGCCTCCTGCTCTGATCAAATGGTTGATGCAGAATCTAGGGGCCATGGGGTGAGAAGAGTGCGTGATGCCTGTCCCTTTTCCCACTGAGCTTCAACTTCTCAACATTCCTCTAGAACCAGACAAGGTACAAAGTCTTCATTGTCGGCCCCAGACCTCTACTGCCATTGCGTGTTCCTGGACTCCTCCTGATTCTGACTTTGACGGGTATAGCGTCGAATGCAAAAAACTCGACACTCGTGAAGTGGAATTTTCTAAAAGGATAGAAAAAGACAAATCTCTGCTTAATATCATGACCCTCGTTCCCCACAAGCGATACCTGGTGTCCATCAAGGTGCATTCTGCAGACATGACAAGTGAAGTAGTTGAAGACAGCACCATCACAATGATCGACCGTAAGTGGAATTCAGATTTGCCATGAAGGGAGGCAGTCAGCAGCAATAAGCAATTGCTTGCCTTGGTTAGACAGCAAAAGGAGTTCTGAACTCCACAATTGCCAGTGTGTGGCACTTGCAATCTGGTGGCCAAAATAGGGTGAACCTGTTCTTTGGTCCCTGTTGTGAAAGACAATGCAGGATTTTAACTATATTGCCTCTCATTACATTGCCAGACCTGCTTATTTGGCTCATTCATGAAATATAACCTGAGGAACATGAAAAATTATCCTGTCACTCTGATGTTCAGCACCAAAGATGTCCTCGTCATCCCACACCTTTATTGTCCTCATGGCTGCTGCTTGGCTTCCTGTGCCTGGCTGTTTCCCCTCACAGACAGTAGCCGTCCTCAGCAAAAAGATTCCTCAGGAAAAAGATCCCTCAGTAAGGACATTGGATTGTGGCACTGTGTGGTCTTTGGGCTCTCTATACACTCTTCTGAGATGCTACCTGACCAAATCACCTGTAGGAGTTAGACCCAAGGGAAGATCACAGATTTCCAAGGCATGTGCTTTGAAACAGCTGCTCCAGTTTCTCCACCCTTAGGCTGCTGAGTGGAGAGTAGTGACAGCATCTGCTGGTGCCTCTGCACTGCCAGGCATCACTGCAGTCAGCAGCCTGCCATTGCTGGCCCTAGAGCTGCTCCAATTTTTGCAGTACCTCTGGACTCAGTGGCACAGCACAATGCAGGGGCCTGAACCGCTCCAGGGCTAAATTTCTCAAAAATGACAGGAGAGCCAGGAGGCCTATTCAGGGATGCCTCTATAGCTGCTTATTAAAAGCCACATTTGTGTGAAATGCTAGATCATAAAAATTGTGTTTGGTTTGGGAGCTAGTGAGCTAAGCTAGAGAGTTCAGTTACCAACCCACCTGCTCCCTTCCCCCATCAACTGCCTTTTAATTGCAACCATGTCATCTCCTTACTCTACCACAAAGGATGCTACAAATTCAGATGTAGTAAGAACTAGCCACTCATGTCACAAGAAGAGAGACTGAGTCCTATTTGAAGGTTAGCTGTTTCATATTTGTTCTTATTTGTTTTGAACACTGCTGCCCTCCCAGGCTCTGGTTAACACCAGAGGCCCTGCCTCAAAGGAACACAAAAAATTGCAGCTAGGCTTTGTAGATCTAAGAGGTTTAGCTAAACAACATATAAATGTGTGAATTATTGGTTCTTTTTGCAATCTAAAACCTTTTGAAGTTTAGCCATCTGCTTACGTATTTGATATGGTTCCATACGCACAATATAGTTTCAGTAATACAGATTTTTTAAAGATTCAGCAATGTAGATCCTTAAACTCTCAACTTTTGCTGCACTGGTTCTCTGAAGGTTTTTCCCTATGTACTTCGCTTTCCAGTTTAGTTCTGCTGTGTCACTGTTTGAGGTCTAGCTTTCTATCATAAGAAGAACATTTCCTATGGAAATTCTGCAGTCAGTCTGGAAGATGATACTCTATAGTTGAATTCTGTGTCTGGCTGACTCAGAGCTGTTCCTCTGGAAAAGGAAGCAGAAATTTAGATGCTTAAAATAGGTAACTTCCTGTAGCGAGTGTGCTACATGGCCTCCAAATACCTGGCTTAAACCTGTGTCATTCTTAGCAGCTACAATTTCTGATTTTGTAGATTTAGCAAGTCTTTAATGCATTTCCTGCTTCTGCAGGAATTCCTACCGAGGAGCTGCCACTGTTATTACAGTTAACTCACTGCTGGCTTGTTTCATCCTTTGGCAGTTTCCCTGTGGGAGGTGAAGATACTTTCTTGATTGCAGAGAGAATAGAATCAGAGACTTCAGTCCAGTCAGCTGAGCTTTATTAAGAATTGCATTTCCCTTACTAGGTCTAGCTCATAGCAAATACATAGATAATGCTTTTCTCCTTTTTTTTTTTCTTTTTTTTTATTACTCAGGTCCCCCTCAGCCACCTCCAGACATACGAGTGAACAAAAAAGAGGTGCTGATTACCAAATCCTCCATCAACTTCACTTTTAACTGCAGTTGGTTTAGTGACACTAATGGAGCTGTGAAGTACTTCACTGTGGTTGTGAGAGAGGCTGACGGTAAGTGTCATGATTTAATACCATTCTCTGTAGGAGTTACATGGGGAGGTATACCCCCATCACTACACAGCAGAGGAGCTTCTCCTCATCCGGTGGCTGAGTTTCATAGAGTTTTTGTATCTATGCTTGCTCCCTAGCCTGGGGACTTAGGAACTCAGTCTTCTCCTCAAAGGGTCAGTAGCAACTGCAGAGCCAGAAGCAGTAGTTAGTTTCTGTACTCTAGGTTATGGTCTCATGTACCTTCAGGAAATTTCCACAGTAGGAGACTTATGTTGGATGCCATTGGCAGTGGACACAGAAGAAACTGCGTTGCTGTACACAGATCTCAAAAGGTAGTTTAAATGTTAGGTGGGAACACTAAGGCAACTCTTTGGAGAACCTCAGCAAGCTGTGCTGAGAAGGCAAAGGTAGCATCTCCCAGGTGGCACTGCTTACTGAAGAAAATGACTTTGCGTGCAACACTGTGAAACAGAACAGGAATTGCCCTTGTAGCATGCATGTAAACTTCCCTTTCTGCAGTTGACCTATATGCAACAAAACAGGTGGATGTCTCCGCAATGAGTACCTTGTTTTTAGAAGTGGCTTCATTTACTGGCATGCCAGGGCATATTTTGTGACCCCTGAGAAAGCTTCTTAATGTCTCTGTCCATCAGCCCATAGGGGAAAAAAGCATAGATAATATTTCCACCATTTACTTTGTCATGTTTGTGCAGACTATAAAGCTCTTTGAGGAAGGGACTACTCATTGCCATGGTTTTGCCTACCTGAGTCTTTTACATATTATCTTGAGTTTCCATTCAGGGGACTCCTGTCATTTTTTATTGCAGCTTTTCTCTCTATATGGCAGACTTGTCAGTGTGTGGGTTTTTTTTTACTTGCTTTTTGAAATAGCTGGTGTTAGGATCCAGGATTCTGGATCACAGAGATTCTCACCAACAGCACAGGAAAAAATGTCATAGCATTGAATTCGACCTGTGCATGCCTCTTGCAGCATTGTATCTGGAAAAGTTGCGCTAAGGTTTTGTGAGGAAATGTGTCTGAAGTTCCCCAGAAAAGTAATAGCAAGATTGGTACTAGAAACAAGGTACCCTAACCACTGTAGCTTTGTATTCATAAGGTAGCCTGTGCAGCCTCCAAGGAATGCTAGAAAGTTGGATAAGAATATGTCTGTCAACAGCTTGAGCCTGTAAGCTGCATCACATTAATGGCTGTGGTATGTAAACCTTCTGTCTTTCTCTGCACATGATGTAGGTAGCGAAGGACCAAAGCCTGATGAGCAGCACCCATTACCTTCCTACCTGGAGTACAAACACAACGACTCTATACGCATCTACCAGACAAATTATTTTGCCAGTAGATGTGCTGAAAACCCTGACAGTGACTATAAAAGCTTTGACATTAAGCTTGGAGGAGAAATGGAAAATTTGGGAGGAAGGTGTGATCCAGATCAGCAAAATTTCTGCGATGGACCTTTAAAGCCTCGGACTGCTTATAGGTTAGATTTATGTTGGTATTTGTGCTCTGTCACATTATTAGGCATGGTGCTGTCTGGAGGCCTGATACACTTGAGCTTCTGTGGATTAATAACTGGGTTGTATGACGTTCTTTGTGTTTCACTGTGAATTTATAAAAGCTTTATCCATGCCCCTGTTCCATAGGTATGAACCTGTCCTTCACTAGCATGGAAATGATAGAACTAATTATGCACAAAACTCAGTGCAGTGAATAGGCTTATTTATTTCCCTCAACTTGATAGGGAGCTCTCCTATAGCTACTAAATCTTTCTTTGCAAAGACTTAAGACCATCAGCTGAGTCAGAAGAGTACTTAAGAGGAGAAGGCAAGGATGCTTCACTCAGTCTGTTTGGCACCAGTACCCCACACCAGTTCTTTGGATCAACCTAGAAAAACCTGGAGGTTATTCTAACCTGTGGCACTATCCCCAGGCTCCAGAGCTAGGCCCGGGTTAGCTGTAGGGTGTGGAAGAGGGTGACTGCCAAGACTAGGCTCAGGAGTTACACAGGCTGTGAGACCAAACTTGAGCTCCAGTGCAGCTCAGTCACATCCCTCCCACAGGCAAACGTTCTCCCAAGAGGTCTGCAAGCTGCTCACTGGACAGCCACATGGACAGAAGGCACATGCCAGGCAGTGTACATCATGCCTCTCAGCATTTTCATCATCATCAATACAGTGCTACCCTACCACAGTCTGCTCTCATTAGAGCATATTTCCCAAAAATTCAGTCTGGGAAATACGCGTGTTACCAGGAGAACCAAGAGGACTGAACATTTCTCCATTAGCGCAGCCCCATCCGGCCATGTGGAGGGAAAATTTCTCCCCACTGAGAAGCATTTCTGAGTCCTCTCCCCACTGCAGCTTCTGCTAGTCCTGTCTTCAGGCATGGTCAGGCTGTGTGTACCAGCAGCTAGAGCCCCATCTGTGGTCAGTGGAAAGGTTTTAGTTATCTTTAAGGGGCAAATGAGTTCTTACTTTTCTGCTGTTGGTTCTGAATATCTGATGAGCTCTAACTATAACGGTACTGGTTTTTTAGGATCAGCATACGGGCTTTTACCCAGCTCTTCAGTGAAGACCCAAAGGAACTCCCTAAACCGCTCTTTGCAGACACCTTCTTCTCTTTACCGATCACTACAGAGGCAGGTTAGTTTCAGGCTTGTTTTTCAATGACTGTAGTACGCAATTATGTATTGTGCCTCAGAACATTCTGGTATCTAGAACTATTTGCAAGGAGTGGAACATAAACAGATTGTTGTGCATGTCCTGAAGGCCGCTCTGAAATGAGGCTGGAGCCACAGCTTATCCAGCCTTAGTTTGAAAATTCAGTGGACTGCTTGATGGAGCTGCTGACAGTAGAGGAAAGGGTGAAGGCTCAGTGAAGCTATCACCAAGAAAACTTCAAAGTGCAAGAGCACCAAACTCCCATATAATGGGGCTGTACTTTCTTTTACTGTTGTTGGGAGTGAAAGATTTTGCATAGTGTTTGGAAAAAATGACAGAAAATAGAGGCCAGGTTTTAGCTAAATGTTTAAATGCCTTACATTTACTTGTATTTAACCATTTTCTTTAGCTGATAATAACATAACCCCTGAAAGTTATTGATTCTTTGATTCTTCATACCTTTTCCTCAAGAGATACAAGTACACTGTTTTGTTTCTAGAGCCTCTGTTTGGAGTTATTGAAGGTGTGAGTGCTGGCTTGTTTCTGATTGTGATGTTAGTGGCTGTTACTGCTTTATTTGTCTGCAGACAAAAAGTTGGGTAAGTTGAGTCCCTTTATCAGTCTCTGTTATTGAAGTCAGGTCAAATTATATTCATTTAAGCAGTACAATATTTAAAGTGTAACTGTAAAATTGAAGGCATGCACTGAACTATTCAACAGATAAAATCTATGTCCCCCAACATCTGTACACACTAAGTATAGAACCAATGATTTACATATTAAGAGATCTATATATTCTTGATTAAAATACCTACTGATGTTAGTCACAATTATCTCATAGAGGATCCTTGTAACTTTTAGTTTTCAGTAGGAGTCTGAGTATTTCTGAAAAACTGGTTTATCATTCAAACTGAATGTCTTTTGTCAAAAATGAAATGTTTCAAATTAATTTCATCTGCATTGTAGATGGGAAGCTCTTGAAACTGATCATTTAGACTTTGTCATTTCAGTTCAAGAATCTTAAGGTGTGACATTATCTCAGTGTCCAAAAGATTAGTTCAAACTTTACTTCTCATTTTTCTGTCAATTATAGTTGTATATTTCACATTATAGAGGAATCTTAAATAGTGAATTTTAAATATGTTTTTAAAAAGTGAAATACTCTGTCTCAACTGAAAAAAGCTTATCCATTTAAACCATTTTGCGTGACTGAAAGAGATATGACATTATTGATATGAACTCCTTGTGGTTTCTGAAATAAAAAAATTCAACATTTCCATCACATAGGAAACTCTGAAAATTTGACATTCAGTTCTTTTACTGATACAAGAGTAGGTCTATTTTATTTTGAATTTGCTTTTCAGATGCCAGAATTTCACATGGAAAAAACCCTGTTTTCTGACTAGTCATAGCTTTTAGCCAGAATGGATTTACCCTTTAGCAGTGCTATTCTTAGGCTCTGTGAACAAATTCAGTGTATTCCTCTATATGCCATCCAAAAAAAAAGAGGCATAAATCATTAGCAATAGTAAATAAAGTCTGGTTTTGCATGTATATAGTTGTGCACTCCTAACCATCTCAGTACATAGTGACATATAGAGCATGAATAGACCGCAGATTGATGTGTTTTCAACCTTGCACATCTCATTGCGTTTTTTTAGTGTAGATAAACTTCAGATAGAGTGTGGTTTCTTCTTGTGAGTTATATAGTCAGCAGGACTCCAAGTGTCGGTATGGTTTTCCCTTAGCATATGTAAAGAAAGTGTTCTCTGAGGGAGGTGTGTTGGAGGAGGAGATGGCAGTGAAAGGATGAAAGGCAATACTAACTGTATGGAGTTAGTACCACTTCTGCAGCTTTCCCAAAGCCTGCTGTGGTTCTGCCACTTACTCCCGCTACGAACCTGGGCATCTCCTAGAGGCTTGGTCTGCAGAGTCTGAAAATCTACCCACATGTTCCTCTCTGCATGTAGAGGATCAACCAATTTAGGGCCTGTCTTAACACAGGACACCCTCCCTAATGATAGACTGGGCTGTGAGTGTTTCAGAGCAACAAAACAGTCTTATTGCCTGTACATGTGCATATACTCCGCATCACTATTACCAAACTAAAATACAAGAAAACTATGTGCCACAGCTAAGAGCAATGTCCCGTGATCAGAGCCATGAATTAAAACAGACTTTCTCAAATTCCTTTTTTCCATCTTAATAATGTAAATTATGTTATTGATAGCTCTTATCAGTATCAGAACATAACAGTAAAACCGAATACCTTTCTTTTTATTCCAGCAATGGCCACGAAAGACCTACAGCAAGGCTGAGCATTCGCAGGGACAGACCACTGTCAGTCCACCTGAACTTGGGGCAAAAAGGGTAAAATCAAAAGTTTTGTTTCTAAGAGCACTATTTTAACATGGCATCATGGATGAACAGTCGCATCTGGTCACTCACTGATGAAGTGTTTCTTTTTCTTTTTGAAATCATTTCTAGGAACCGGAAAACTTCCAGGTAAAAAGAAAAAATTAATACCTAAAAAAGCTTCTTGATAACCAACTGGATAAATTATGACTGTGATTCATCCTGTGATTTTCTTCCTCCTGTTGAATATTTTAGTCCGATCAAAGTCAGTCATTTTGAAGCACACTTCACCAAACTTCAAGCAGACTCCAACTACCTCCTGTCCAAGGAGTATGAGGTGGGATCCTAATCTAGGCAAAGGACTTGCTTTATGAAGGGGTGGTCTGGCTGAATTGATGGGTTAATGCATTAGAAAGGCCTGCATTTGTATTACTCACACAAATCCAATTAAGTTTGAGAGTCTCACCTGAACTCTACTTGTCCTAATGCAGAAACCAGCTCTTCATTTGGTATAGCATCTTCTGGTTGGCAGCCTCTGCCTGATGACTATCTGGCTGAGGTCAGGAGCATTCATTTGTGTGGCACATCTGTGTGATAAAGCATGGAAAGCACCTGCCAGCCATGTGCTTGCTTTAAACCAGTATGATTAGCTATTTAATTTCAGTTTGTTCTTTTAAAAAAACACCCATTCTCTGTCCATGGCCTTTGAGAGCTGATAAGCACTGTGTCCCCCTGTGTTGTCACATCCTTTAATTATTTCCACCTCACATTTTATTCCTACTTTTTTTTGCAGGACTTAAAAGATGCAGGTCGAAACCAGACATGTGACATAGCACTTCTGCCAGAGAACAGAGGGAAAAATCGATACAATAATATATTGCCCTGTGAGTTTTAGGTTTGGTTGTGTAATATTACATCACAACAGCTATTTTTCGCTTTTTTCAACAAGCCTAGTTGAAAAGAGAGTGCAGCCAATCCCTTCCCTCCTTCCTGTCAGAGATGAAATACCTCTGCCAGCTCAGGTTCTGGTGCTTGGAGGCAGATGATGTATGGCCCTGAATGGTTTCACACAGACCAGTAATTTCATTTCACACTAGAGATGTAATGACTAGCATTCAGTCTGAAGAGAAAAAGCTCCAGCTATTATGGGCATTCAGTCACTGCTGATAACAAGGATAGTAGAAATAACAGTAGGGTTGTTTACGTATAGGGTGTCATCCATTCAGTGCTTTTTGACAACCTTGCCAAATCTTTCTTCTTCAGAGGACACAGCAAACCTACTATACAATACAGAACTAGTGTGGTTCTGCATGGTAAGACACACGTGTGAGGTTAGCCCTGTTCTCCTGAGGCAAGACCCGTCATTGAGAGTTTCCCCCTTTAATCTCCTATCTACCAGTTTTGGAGGTAACACATGCTGTGCATCAAGGAGGAACACCGCATGACTTGCTGCTCCACATGCTGCCGTGCTGCTGGATGTGGTATGTGGTTGAAGCACAGCCTCACAGCATCTCCTGTGTTCTGCCTGCCATGCTGGGCTGGGAAGCATGCCCGTGATGTACAAGAAACAATGCCTGACTGAGATCCAACATGGCATTATCTCACAAATCAGTGACCTGGTGGCTTAGGCACTCTGTACGTGTCTATAGTACTGGAGATGCCACTGGTCCTAGGGAAGATGGTTGGCCTGCTCACACATGTTAGCTCAGGAGCTGTGCAGATCACTGAAGCACTACTGCTCTTCCAATGGCAGTGCTGGGCACTGCTCTCCAGTACAGCACACTGCTGTCAGGATCAAAGGAGGATGCTGTTGTGGCTCTTTTGTTGCCGTAACAAATCCTATGCAATTTAGCAGAGGAATTTTTGGATATTCACTGCTTCCTTCTCACCCATCCATCTCCTAGTCTTTGGAACACTCCACAGCACTCAGGGATGAAAGAGGCAGTACAAATATAAACAGTTATTCCTCTAAATTAGCCTTCCATATAAAATCCATGTAATAATGCTGCCAGTCCTTTCACAAATGCATTTCTGTAAATGGGAGAGGGACTGAAAATCAAGACCTAGCCATAAGTCTCTTGTAATCAATTTCTTCCTAGATGATACATCAAGAGTGAAGCTTTCCAATGTGGACGATGACCCTTGCTCAGACTACATTAATGCAAGCTACATACCAGTAAGTGACTCAAGGATGGTATTTTATAGTCCTCCCTCCGGTGGTAATTTGTCCTTCATCTAAAACTGAATATAAAGCTGGATGCTTAAGGCTCCCCTCCCCCTTCATTTATTCACTTGAGCTAAAAGTCTGAGAACTCATTTTGTGGGTGTGCTGAAAGACTGTGTCTGACTGCCATTAAGTTAACTGTGAGTGATTTAGCCAGCACTTAAGGACACTTTCTTGGATTGCTGTAGTTATGTAAGATAGCAAGTCTAATTGGCCAAGGACACATTTTTAAAGGTCACTGATTTTATACAGTGTCCACAACAACTGTAGCTATCGCTGCAGGTGGCATCTTCATTGTGGAGCTGTAGCTCATCCTGACAGTGTTGGCACCTTGCAGGATGGTGAAACTGGCTGAGATTACAATAATGCCCTTTACCAGAGAGTTGTGATTGATAATAGCAGTGGCTTTAGCAATCCAGTTTTCAAGCCAGAACTCAGCTAATTTATTAAAAACAGTAAATAAAACAAAAACCCCTAGTAGTTCCAAAATTGCTTGAGACTGTGCTGAACACAATAGAACAATGAAAAGCTTTGACTGCTGCAAAAGGAACAGTATTTAGATACACTGCCGCAGTCTCTTCCTTCTCTCTGCTCCAGCCAGCTTTCTGCTTCCAGGTCCAAGGCAACAATTTAGCTCTCAAAACTATTGTCCCAGCAAGGGCATTGTTGCTGCAGAGCCCTGGCTGCAACCCCATGGCTTGTACAGTTGCTAGAAGATCTGTTTTTTTCTGTCTTTATGGAAACTAATGGAGTTCTCTTTACTTGCAGGGCAACAATTTCCGCAGGGAATACATAGCGACTCAGGGCCCTTTGCCTGGTACCAAAGATGAGTTCTGGAAGATGGCATGGGAACAAAATGTTCACAATATTGTCATGGTAACCCAGTGTGTTGAGAAGGGCCGGGTGAGCAGTGACTCTTCTTTATTATTAATGACTGTTTTAACATCTATTAAAAGTTTATGCTTATTATTTGCATCATACTAATGCCAAAGGCCCCAGTCAAGAACATATACAGTAAGAGATAAGAGGTATAATCTGAAGACTGGAAACAAATTAAGGCTGCGAAGTGAGGATGCAGCGAACATCCCAAGATCGTGCAGCATGTCAAGGCTAGAGTTAGGAACAGAGCTCAGTGCTTCTGGTTTCTAATCCAGCACTTTGCTCACTAGTACTAATATAATCCCCTTAAGCATGCAGAAGGACAACCACCAGCAAAAAATGCCTGTTTATCACATCAACTCCAATCAACTACTACTTTAAATATAAGCTCTAGAGAGCAAATGTTGATCATTAAATACATGGAATTCTCTCTGATGCATAAGCCCCGATGTAGTAAGCAAAGAGACCACTCACGCACTTAACAGTCTTACTGAGTGCAAGTGTAGGTAGGTTATTGAGCTGTCTCAGCAATCCACCTCCCCAGGTATGACCACATCCTGCACCCTTTGTAAAACAGGGACTAGATCTGTAAAAGGATTAAACCAGCTTGAAGTGATCATCTAGTGGCACATATGGGGATATTTCCTTTCGGTTTACCATTTTTTCTTGAGGAGATGGCAAAAGCAGATGCAGGACAGGCAGCCACCTGTCTCCTCCTGCACCTCACTGGCTCTGAGTGGGACCCCACTGTCATGTCTCAGCAAGAGGTGGGGAAGTGGGCGCTGGAGGCCTAGCTGTCATACAAGCAGAGCTCTGAGAAGAGTTGGCACAGAAAATGTTGTGGCATGCAGAAGAGGGCATCAGTGAAGTGCTTCCCATTCCCCCCATCACAAACATCTATGATGAGAATTTCCACTTCCCAGCCCCACACTAGCCCGTTCCCATTCCAGGCGCTGTTTATTGAGCTGACATGACAGGGGGTGGCATCTCTCTCTCTGAATTCAGCTGCTGCCATTCTTCCTTCATCCTCAAGCACAGGTCTGAAGTCTGCTTCTGCCAGTGCTGGATAGAGGCACTATTTACAGCTCTTCCTGACGCTAAATCTATCATTTTCTGTGTCCCTGTAGGTGAAATGTGATCACTACTGGCCCCTTGACCAAGATTCCTTGTACTATGGAGACCTGATTGTTGAGATGCTGTCTGAATCGGTGCTCCCAGAATGGACAATACGAGAGTTTAAAATCTGCAGTGTGCGTTTGCATTCATCTTTTTTTTTTTAATTAATTAGCTTAAAAACACCTGCAAGGCTAAATTCTTCTGCTGTAGCACAGTGGCATCATGCCCAGCTCATCTCTGGTGGCAGCTGTAGCATTTGCTCTGAAGGTGCATGTTATGTGTGTCCCCTCCTCTCTCGTCTGTTCTGATGACCCACACTTTTGTATCCCAACAGGAAGAGCAGCTTGACTCAACGAGGCTCATTCGTCACTTCCACTACACTGTCTGGCCAGATCATGGTGTGCCGGAGACCACCCAGTCCCTGATCCAGTTTGTCAGAACTGTAAGGGATTATATCAACAGGACCCCAGACACAGGACCAGCTATCGTGCACTGCAGGTATGTGCAGCAGCAAAAGGTCAGCGGCACAGAGCCTTTGTGTGTAACCTGGAGAAGATCCCAAATATTCATCCCTGTTAGGCCATGGGCAGCCACAGAACCTGAGAGATAGCTGATGGGCTTAAGTCTCCAGATACATCAGAGCAGCATTCCCAAGGCACATGCACTCGCTTACAACCTCACCCTGGAGATGCCCCGAAAATGATTCTCAGGGAACCACTGTGTCTCTGTGGGACCACTGGAGAGCACTAAATGTGTCAGCAGCTGCCACTGCTCATAACCTTTTGCATTCTTAAATTGCCTGTGTTCTGCTATTGTGGCCAAACATCTCCATCGCAAAGGGGTGTTCCGAAAAGGTAAGATATACCCGGGGTGAATCTGGCTACATATGGATGTTGAGACTAGCTGGCACATCCATCCTTTCCCCCATTCTGACTGAGACTCCATCTCCTTACTGCCTTCTCATGCTCCTCTGTGGTTGTGCCATCTTTGGCAGCCATAGGGCTGCAGTTTTTCCTCTTCTCCACGATCCACCCCTACTCATGTATACAAAAAAAGCAAAACTGGCCAGCTGCAGCAGAATATAGGGTTACATAGTGAGAGAGAGAGTGCAGTGTGGTGCTGTGTGTATCTTCTGATAAAGCCATATGCTCACTGGTACAACCTGAATGTAGTATCTGACCGCTCTACACATTATATGGGCTGAGGCACGTATCTTACATGACCCCACCTGTGTCTGCCTGTACATCATGTGCTGCAACATGTCAGATGTCTACTGTATCACTGGCAGGTCAACTTTCCTCTTCCCCACCTCCTGTCTCTAAACTCCACCTCCCAGCATTTCAGCTACTGGGGACTCTGGGATACTTTGCCTTACTCTGCCCTTTCATAAGGCACAAGCCAGCTTATCTTTTAGAATCAAGCCTACTGGTTCATCCCTGGAGAGAAGTAGTTTAAAAGTTACAGTCAGGTGCAGTTTCTCAGTGTATCTCGATGATTGAGCTAATCCAAAGCAGAAAGCAGTACGGGCAGTAGCAGAGATACCTCTACCATCGCTATCCTTTCCTCCTTCCTAAGCAAATTCCACTATAAAGTGTTTGAAGTCCCAGAGATGCCATTTGAACAATGAGCTTCTCACACTGGAGATCTGAACTTTACAAAAGTATCACATGAAGGTAGTGAATGCTTTGATCCATCTCCTTTTAAATCTTTTGTGTTGTTTTCTTTTGCAGTGCTGGTGTTGGCAGGACTGGCACATTCATTGCACTGGACCGAATTCTGCAGCAGCTGGATTCAAAGGACACTGTCGACATTTATGCAGCAGTACATGATCTAAGGCTTCACCGGGTTCACATGGTTCAGACAGAGGTAAGTTTTGGATAGCCTACAGCAACACCAGCTGCAGTATGTAATAATCAGTCTCTCATCTTAAAGGTTCTCAAAGCACTTCACAGTAACTCCACTGTGAAATACTAGTTAGATATAGTTTAGCTCTGTGAGACTTTCTAGTTCAGGATTGTTTCCATTGGCTCTCATACAGCGGGCCCAAACCATAACAAGTGGTAGCTGTGCTTCCTATAGATTTCTCCTATTGGCACTGGCCCACAATCACCCCAGCAGTGTTATGCAGCAGACATTTAACAGCACATTGTTGTGTTAGTGCAGTGTCCAGTAAATGAGCTTTGAGCAGAGATAGGTACTTCAGGGATGGGTTTGGAAGACAAGCCTAAACCAGACAGATAGGTCAACATAATAGGGAAAAGGAATGGAGGGCAGAGAAAATTAGATGTACATAATTTTAAAACTCTAAGCACTGCGACCTTGTGGCTTTGCAGTTCATTTTTTATTGAGCTGCTCTGTCATCTTCATTAATGGTATTGGAAAGTTGATCAGCATTCTCCTAACATACTATGCAAAAGCAAGTACATTTATTCTCGAAGTGCAGGAAAAGTACATGTTTGGGATTTCTTTCTGTGCTTTTAAAACTGCAAGAAAATCACTTCACACTAATAGCAGCTAAACACTTAGGAACTGATTTAATAAAGGCGAGTTGTGGAGGCAGTCTTTACATTTTGCCTGTGAACTGTTAATAGACAAATCAGAACAAGTTTGATGGGTCTGCCTGTGGCTTGATACTAATGGAGCTCTTTGTTGCAATTTGGAAAGGAAAATATCAGTGACAGCGCTTCCTGATAGATGTAAAAGTCACACATGGGTATAAAGAGAGGCTCAACTGGGAATGCAAAAGAGAGATTTCCTGGAACTATCTTAATCACAGAAGACCTCCTGTTGGAGAGACAGATTCTCAGCTTGGTCTGGGCATCCTCAGAGACAGATCCATCTCACCTTCTACATTCCCATCAGCCATAGTCAGCAAAGGCAGACAGGTGTCTCAGGAGGGTGGCTCTTTTTCCCTAGCTGGAAAAAAGAGGCAACTACCTCAAGAGCCTAAATTTGACACCAGGCTTATAGACAACTAAAGTTGTGTGATACAAAGCCCGCCTTTGGCATGAGCTTGACATGACATCTAAGTCAAAAGACAGCTGGACCCAAGAAAAATATCTACAGCAATAGCGAGAAGCACCCCACTATGCCACTACCAGCACTACATGCACTTCTGCCCCAAACCAGCAGTGGCTCAAGTCTTACCCAGATTGTTGTTGTAACCAGTCCTGCCCCTGGAAGAATCCACAAGCGGCATCCCAGAGACATGTTGACAGAAAGCTTTTGCAGCTCACGCATACTCACCCCACTTGAGCTGTAACGTGCTTGTAGGCTGACCGTGTAGCTGTGTCAGTGCACAGCCACTGAGCTGCTGTATTCTCAGCAAATCTTATTAATCTGAACTGTCAGTTGCATCTGTATATGGTTTGTGATTTGGAACTGCCTTTCATCAAGGTAGCTTGGAGCACAAGCAATACAATCTCTCATCCTCCTGCAAGAAAATGAAGTAAATTTATCCTGGAGTTTTATGGTGATTCAAAGTTTGCAATGAGCGGTGAATTATGAAGTAATTCTTACACATCTTTTAGGAAAAAGTGAAGGAGGTGGGAAGAGGGGGAAGAAAATATCTGCTCCACAAACGCCATGTGTGTGAAGACCCTAGTTCCTGGTGTTATCGTTCATGTCTTGGCTTCCACAATCTGTTTAGGGGTTGAGATAAAAGCTAGGTCCCCATCTGTTGATGTGGTGGAAGCCAAATCCCACTGGGGAGCACAGGCCAACAGATAGGACTGTTTGCAATGAGGTGCTCCAGCCAAAAGTCACAGCACCATCCTGCTTGACATTTTGCAGTCACAGTAAAACAGCAGCAACAAAACACTGGCCCTGCTTCAAACTTGGCTGAAAACTGTGTAAGACAAGAGACTGCAGCTGGAAACATGCAGGGGAGTAACAGGAAACTGTTTCCATCAGCTCAAAAGGCAGTGGGCTCAGCACAGCAGCTGTAACATGGGCAGAGAAGCTGTCCACCATTTCAGTTCCAAATGGTCTCTGCCAAAGGAAGTCTCCATGCCCTGGCCGACTTTCCACTGAATTGGTGGGTGGGGTGCAGGATTCTGCTCCACAGGAACAGCAGCCATATGTGCATAACAGCAGGCATCCTCACTTTCCCAGATCCAGAGCACTGAGAAAAATGCACAGAGCAATAGCTCTTGTGAAAAACAAGTAGTGTGTGGGGAGAAAATGCATATGCTTATTGGAAAAATTATGTCTTTGAGATAAAGTAATATTAAAAAGGTACATCCTGATATATAAAGATGCTCGGCCTAATTTTGGGGTACCATGCTACACTACTCAAAATTTATCATGACCCATGTCATAAACCACAAAGAGTAGCAAAGCACGGGGATTTAAGAATCTATTCTGTCAAGGTAGTTTGATAGTCAGTAACATGCTGACCCTCCCTACTTTGGTTGTGAATGTCATCTTAGCTCCCTTCTGTGAAAGGCACTCTTCAGAACAGACAGTCTGTCATTCTCTGTATAGTCAGAAGCAATCTTATAATTTATATTGGATCAAAAAAAATACTGCTTTTGCCAGAAAATTTGGATTCATTAGTTCTATGAAATATTTATATATTGTGATAAAATTCTGTGGAAAATACCTCTTTTCAGAACAAAAAATCAGGAAATTGTTTGTCTCTTCTGTGTGCTTCCCTGTACATATTAATTCTGTTACACATACTTTATACCAAAGCGTTCAGAAGTAGTAGGTATCCAACACAGCATCATGCCAAATTATGCCTTACAGCTGATAGAGCTTTCACTCATGACATGATCCGTCAAAACATATTATATTCATTTATGTTTTACTGGTAGCATTTCTAAAAACAGGTGATCACAAAAGTTTACTATATTACTAGTGTGAAAAGGGGATTAATTCTAGAAGCATATTTTAATTTTTAACATCACCCTTGATTTTGCGTGGGGAGTTAGCCTGTAATGATTTGTCACAATACAGAAAATGAAGTTACAAAATTTCCCAGAGTGACTTAAAAAAAATAATTTTACAGTGTCAATATGTGTATCTACATCAATGTGTGAGAGATGTGTTAAGAGCCAGAAAACTTCGCAGTGAACAAGAAAATCCCTTGTTTCCAATATATGAAAATGTGAATCCAGAGTATCACAGAGGTAAGTGCAAGTTTAGAAATTGTAAAGTGTTTCAAATGTAATAGCTCATTGACCATGTAATTGAGGGGGCAAATTGTGCTGTCCATTGCCATCAATATCTGTTCTCTTCCTGGACCTTCATTTCTTCACTGCTCTGCTCTCGTCACTCTTGCAATTGTGTCTTTATTTCCTCTATTAGTAGTCATTATAACGTTTCTTCCTGGTCCTACCTTACCTTCATGCTCTCCCTGCCTCACACTTCATGATTCCTGTGCTGTTGGGGGAACTGAACCTCTTCCCTATCATGATATTGCCTTCATCCTTTACTTCACCAGTGTTTACATCATCCACTTTTAAACACACTGAGGCCACTGGCTGGACTCGCTGGTCTCTTCTGTCACTGATGGTGTTCAATTTCTGTCCTGAATCACCCTCATTTTCTGTTGACTCTATAGGCGACCTTAGGAGACTTCCCATCTGCCTTGACTGGATAATGTGGGTGTCCAAGGCTGTGCTCTTTCCTCCTCCCCCAACTCTCCATCCTTATAGGCTCTTTTCCCTAGCCTGTATCCAGTCCCTTGGGGATAAGAATTGCAGGACTAGCAAACCTGGCACTAGCACTGCCCTTCACCTCCTGTTCTCATGGCCAGAGGACCAGTATGGAGAACCTGTAAGCAGAGGTGGCCTGTATGTCCTGGTAGAGCTGATTCCTAAGGGCTATAGAATTTTTCAGAGTCAGACAGCAGGATCTTGGTAGCTTGGTAGCTCCTCAAATTTGGACATTGGGAATTGAGATTGTATGATGAGAGATCAAAATAATTTTCTTGATCTAGGCTATAGAAATCAGAATTATCATCAACAGGTAGAGCAGGATTGGAGGAGGCCAAGGACTGAAATAACCAGAGCTCCACAAGTTGGGAGTGCTAGCAAAAGCAGAGGTGGGATCTGCTCTTTAGCTGTCACATCAGTCACGAGCCAGTGCTGCTGCCACACAACCACCCTTCAGACCACTGTAGACCACAGCTGGCAGAGCTGAACGTGAAGCCACCTGGGTTGTTTTATTTTTTCTAATCTCAGTTTTCCTTGCTTTCAGATGCTGTTTATTCAAGGCACTAAGAATGTTACAGACAACTGCTTTTGTGACCACATTTGTTGACTAGGGGTTTTGTTTGGGTTTTTTTATGTATGTATTTCATGCACTAGAAAGGTGCCAGACTTTTCTATTGAGATTGTGTATAATTTATTGGTCTGGTGATTTTTTTTAAAGATATATAATTTAAGTGTAATAGATATTAATGTATATAATTGTATTTTGGCATTATGTAAATATGTATTTTTTCTATATTGTTTATATTAATATTAAGCTTCAGATAATACTATTTTTTTCTTATCACAGTTTTTATGAACTGTTCTACATAAACTATTTTAAATTGTATGGTTAACAGGACTGCTGCGTTTGGGGCAGGTTATGTATTGGCATATAACACACAGGAAAAATCCTATAAGGAGAACCTCATTTTTTTTAACTAGTTCAGTGTTTGTGAGATGAAATAAGCTACTATTAAGCAAGGGAACAGTAGTCCTGTGTGGGAATTATAATGCTACTCTACACTTTAAACTTACTGCTTGTGATCTGATGAAAATGGGTGTAACCCATAACACAATGACATACCTTTTACAGAACTCACTAACAGCCGAGCAAAACAGGGTCCACCTCACTAGAAGCAACTGTTTCAGTCTAACGTGACATAGTAGAAAAATATCAAACCACACACGCTGCCATGAAGTCTAGCAGACCTTTCCCCCACACACGTGCTTTGGAGGGTGACAGGACACATTCTGTTTTCTTTACACTGGTTTAAGAGAGCAGAATCAGACCACAGCCTGTGTCTGTGCATTTTCACTTGTGTACAATTATAATAAGAAAGGTGTTCAAGGAAACGCCTCAGACATTCATGTTAGCAGACCTGTAAGGATGTGAAGTCTGGCAACTTCCACAGTTCATTAAAAACAATGCTGGACCATGACAGCTAAAAAAATAGGGAGATTATAAACGTATTGAAATAAAGACATATAAAGGTATATATCCGACAGATTACACAACTGCCTTAAGCTGCTTGCAGCATAGCTGCCTTGGCCTAAGTGTTGGTCTCCTTCAAATGCCACTTGCTTTCACAAAGGGAAAGCATGGCCCCAGCATGTCTGCACAGAAAGACTTAGATGTTGCCTGATGTCACCACCACAAGGGCAGTTGGAATAGAAAAAGGCTCATCAGTAAACCAGGGGATGTAGGCTGGCAGGGCTGTGCTAATCATTGGATGACTCAAAGCATTTAGTGATTAGCAAGAAGTGCAATCGAAAAGCACTCACCAGGTATCCTGTCCAGCCAAGTGGATTAGGCACATCCTCTCTCCTCTGCAAAGAGGCTTCTCATTCAAGGGACTGATTTGAACACTCTGTTCAGCTGTTCTTTGTCTTTCTAAAATGCTCTTCAGCCAAACAGAAAAGAGGCAGTTCTTCTCCATCACGAAAAGAAGGAAGGGCTTGATAGTTGTCCTTTTATATTTCTACCCATACTTTATCTAGAGAAAACTTAGCCTGCTGCTGAAGACAAGTGCCTAAATTCCACTTCTGTTTTGGAGAGAAATAAATATTTCTGAAGGCCTCCAGGGAACCAGCCAATACACCTAAGTGCCTAAGTGAGGAACTGCTGTGGCCCTGCGCCAAGACTACTGTGATTTCACCATGACTTACTGGAGCCACACTCTCTTTGCGGTAGGAACACCTGCCTGACGATGGCGGAAGAAATCTGCAAGGCAGCTCTGACATAGTTTTCTTAAATCGTTCCAAAGCAGAACCAGCAGGACTATGCACATCCATGTCACTCTGGTTTTCCTAGAGAGAAGGAAACAGCCTGATAGTCCCTCTTCCTTCCTATTCTGTCTGGAGTCTCATCTTTTCTTGACCCAATATCCTTGCATGCCTCAGAAGCTTGGTTAACCTTTTAGGTGTCTCTATATGAAAGTACTGCTCATTCCTCTTGTATGTCCTCTTTGGCCCTAGACAAACCTCAGGATTCACCACTCTCAGCGGGATCTGAAGAAGAAGGGAACTAGCGTTATAGTGGAAGCCATTTTCACAGAGGGAAATCTAAGCAAAACCACAAAGAAATGTGCAAGTTTTCTGCAGGCCCCTTTTTTCTCTGTTTCCTTTGCTAGATAGATTGTAGGTTAGCAAGCAAGGACAAACAAGCATGGCAGCTTTAGATCAATCATTGACCTTGCTAATAACAGCTGAACTTAGGCATCGTGAAAATTGCCATTGTGTTACGTGCATTGCATTTTGTCCTTTCTTTTTGCAGCGGTAGCTGAGGAATGAAGATCACCATGTTAGTTACCGGCAGTACAATTACACTGTGAAGATGTACCAAATGTACCCTATAAATTATCTCACACTATATATTACCGTGTCATTTTTTATGCTGAGGGAAATAGAACTCACTCAGTAATATATGATCTGAGGGCAAAAGTCTGATTGTATACTATGTATGCATGTTGTTCATCATTTTCGGAAAGACACATATCGTTCTTCTCTTTCTTTTAACATTATTTCTCAGCTCCCTCCTCCGCACCTAGAGAGTTCACAAATCTGCACCCTAAATGATGATGTTGTAGCAGACAGCTATTTTCATCTTTTTTCTCAGCTAATAGTGGACACAGTTCATAAGCCTCTTCCTCCTCATCACTTAATAACATGACAGATGACCTTAAACACTCTGGCACAATGCTCTTGAGCAGCTTTACATCTCTGCCTCGCCAGGTCATGCGTGAGACTGTACACACACATTATTGCTCTGGTTCTGCTTTCTAGCCAATTCTGGTCATATGAAACCACTGTAAATCCACTGAGAATAAGTAAAAAGTATCTATGTAGCATTTTGTTAATATAAGACACCTACTTATCAGTATAATTAATTGTATTTACTGTGCCTCTAAGCTGAATAACAGGACCGATGGGAAATGGTTAACGTAACAAGAATGAACTTGAAGGAGCCTATGTACTGAACAGAGAGCGCTCTTAAGGAAGAAGACATCCTCTGCTGAAGAGGATGTTTCTCTTTTGAATGTCCACGAATGATGTTCAGAATTACCTTCCTGATGTTTCCCAATAATAATGTTATAAAGCAAGGCTAGTGTTGTCGCTGATCCATAAGCTGATTTGCACACTTGGAGCCCAGTCCTGTGAATCTCTGCATTGTGCACAAAGCTACCTGAGTACTTTCATGAAAGTCAACCGGAATGCTTGCCTGAAGAATATCATTCCACTTCTGAAGCACTTGCAGGGTTGGGCTTTTAGGTTAATTCAAATTTTTGTATTGAAAGTTATTTAATAATGAAAAAATGGCAATAAACTTCTTTTAATCCGTGCAATACAATTACAAGATTCACTACCGATTGTAGAAAAAAAAAAAAAGATTTTGCATAGCTGGAGTTGATAAATGATATTTTTTGTTACTAATGGAACACAAAAGTGGGTGAGAGAGATAGGCATACTGTGAAGATGTCATAAAAGTGCAACTTTATACATTTTTCTCTGCTGCTATAGTTATTTATACAGCTTATATACGTGCCTAAAATTGCCAATAATATTATTTTATGCCATGATATACTATGAATTTCCTTTCAGTTGTAGAACAGAAAAAAGAAAATGTGTGAGCTTTAAGTTTATATTATGTATTATATACGGTTATTTACGCTTTGACTTTGAAAGCAAAAAGTTAAATACTAGACAGACAGGAGTACACAAGCACTTAGCCGTGCTCCTCAGCCTGCGAGTTAATATATGGGCTAGAGGGATGAGAATAATAACCACCTACTCAGTGTATTAGCATCTCCTCCCAGGGCCACAGATCGGAGAAACACATCTGACATTCAGAGATGCAGCCTACCGCAGCCACAGTTTCACTGCCAAGGAGGGGCATGGCAGGTGCTTACATTTATTCAGATTTCTTTCAGTACTTCAGACATGCAGTTTGTGTGAATATAATGCAATATAAAATGACAACCGCTCCCCCGATGGCCCTGTCACAGGCGTTCGGGCTCTGGAGCTATGAGCTCTGGGACCTATAGTCCCAGGAGGCTGCGACTTTGAATAGAAGATGTGTGCACCCCTGTACTTAGGCAGCTTGCTGTGGACCCCGTGCCCTCGACTGTTCCTCTCAGGCTGACGAAGTCAAACTCCCGACCTGTTGGTAGCATCACTATGGCCAAAGCAAACTGGTCTGTTATCAGTGACCTCGTAGATAGACAGCTAGTTCAGACTGGGATTTGGTTTTTAAGACTGGCAGGAAATACTGGAGACTAGGGACTAGCTAAATTTAGCAAATACTGTGGAATTTGGGCACATACAGTGTCAATGACGCTGGTAGATTGATATGCATGATGATTTGGTTGTTTCTTCATTTATTTGAAAGCTAAAGAAATACTGTAACGTCAAGTAGCTAAATATATATTGCTCTACAGCAGGGCGGTATGTTATGGTGAAAAAACCCACGATTTTCAAATGTGGCTAGCCATAAATTCTTTGCCAGTGCCTGGAGTAAAGTGTCTGAAAAACATCTTCAGCACATATTCCATTCTCATATGCTATATAATTGCTTATATTTGTGTTCCTGACAGACACTGGGTGAACACAGAATTGTGCCACTATTGTCAACTTAATTTATGCATTTGTTAAGTATATTTTTATATTTTTAGCTACAGTCAACAAATCAAATATATTTGAGTGTATTTTACACATTTTTATAAATAGTTCATGAATAAAACATTCATTAAAAAAAAATCACGTCCTCGTCTTCTGTTTGACTGCCTTTGCATTATGGTTTTCGTTGTCCCGCTGCTCAGAGAAAAGGTCATAAGTGAGTTTGATTTCAAGTGAGACGGTCTTCAGAGAACATTAAATTCATTAGAAGCCTCAGCCTGTTGGGGGAAAGGGGGCTCTGCTGTTGCCCGCTGGCTGGATTAGTGCCCATGCGGAAAGATGCTGTTGTTCCCTTCGCCTTCCCAGTGCTCTGCCCTCCTCCTTTAATAAACTAAATACTCTCTGGGTTATACAATGGGTATTTGAAACAGCAGCGCATCTTGAACTTGAGTGCCTGTTATTTTAGAGACATTTCGCCAGGCGGTTGTACCAATTAACACCGCACTGGAGCTCCATCACTGCCTAGCACCCGAGGATCTGAACTGTGCTTTTTAACAAATATATTTCTTCTCCTCTCGCTCTCCACAATGCTTAAAAACCATTAGCATTCTTGTGGGTTCAGGGTGCGTGGCAGTAGCGTACTTATTGCCAGCACTGTGTGTCTCAGTTATTCCTTATTTGTCATCAGAAGTGTTTAGGACAAGTTAATTCTGTTTATTTAAAAGGAAGAATGATTTATTAGCTTATATTTTGTACTGTGAGCTGTTTGCTGAGGGGATGTGTACTGAAGGCTGAGGGAGTTGTTAGGTTTTCTCTTTGTGATAGAAAAGCTTACCTCTGAGCCGTACTCTGTCCTGAAGCCAATGTAGACACAAAAGAGCAGAAATAAAGATAAAATAAAGTACAGTTAATGTCTCCACACAGGAGAAACATGGCCAGCATTGCAGACAAGGAGAAATACAAATGTTTTTACAAGGTACAGCAAGGAAACTGAAACACAGAGGGTCTCTTCTAGCTTGGCAAGAACACAGTGGTTGGTTCCTGTTAAAATATTGCCAGAATCACGTTTTTAACTTTGTTATCTTTACAAAATGGACCTGATTTTTACCTGGGCTTCATATCTGTGAGCTGGCTGTTTTGTCTGGTAAGTCATTTCCTATACCAGCGCTAGATAATAATTTCCTTTTTCTGCCAGTCCTGCTCTTCACTATCAGATGGTTTCCTAAGCCCTAGAAATAGCTGCTGGTGTCAGACGTCTTAGGCAGGCGCGATGTGGCAATACTGATAGGTCAGCAAATACCACAAGTGAAAATTTCAAGCGTTACTAACCAAGCCTTTGCACATCACTCAAGTGCAATACCAGTCCTGATCTGTGCAAAAACCCCCAGCAGCAGAAGAGGAAAAAGAGAAAAAAACAGTATTCCACTTAATTTGTTTAAAAGTTTGCATTTTAGAGAAGTTGCAAAAGCCAGACCCACTTTTCCTGTTCTCAGCGGCTGCCGAGGGGCCGTGTGCGGCCACCTGGGCACTGGGAGGGAGGCAGCAGTGATGCCGTGGTCGCTGCCACAGTGGCTGGGCTGTATTGATCGCTGAGCCACCGATGGCCACCCCTTTGAATTGATCTCTGGTTTTCATCACGCAACAGCTGCGGGCGCCGTCTCCAATCACTGGGCACGCATGTCCAGGAGCGCGCGGGGCAGAGCAAGGCCCAGCAGCGCTGGCAGGTGAGGGTCTTCAGGCACAAACAGCCCTGGGGCCTTCGTCACTGCTTGTATCTGCAGGAACAGGCGTGTGTGCCTCATGCTTTTTGGGGTCTGGCTCCTGCAGGTGCCTGACATCCTCTTTATATCCAGGTTAGGTGCTAACCATCATTTGCGTCATGCAAAACCTCGCCGCAAGAAGTGGCTTTGCTTGGGACGGATGGTCCCTGCTCCCAGAGGCTCGGAAGAGTCAGCAGCACCAAGCAGGCATGGAGGCACCAAGGTCCAAGAGGGCAAAGCTTTTTGCAAACCATTTAAGTCTCCAAGCAAAACATTACCTTAGAACCTACAGCTTTGCTGTTGCAGAGGTCCTGGGGGCCCCGAAGGAGGCTCGTGTTCCCCTGAGGGCTGTCACTGACCAAGCAGTGTCCCTGCCACCAGCTCAGGGAGGGTCCATGCCAAGCCCAGCTGCAGGCTGCCCTTCCCACCCCTCCTGACCCAAATCCCAAATGGAAAGGGTGGCAGGAACATGTCCTAGCCCCCCGGAGATGTTCCAGATGGGCGCACACAGTTTCAGGGGTCAAAGAGGGAGGAAACTATGCAGAAGTCCAGCTGGGGCTCAGCACTGCCACGGTTTCTCCCTCCGTGCTGAGGCCTTCCACCCCTGAGCTACAGGGCCATGGCACATGGGGGTGACTGCAGAGGCACACGATGGGGACTTGCCGGCTCTGCCAGCCCGCTGCCTCCCCTCCCACAGGGGCACACCGCCCTGCCAGGTGCCCCCATCCCCAGGCTCGTGGGGATCTGCATGCTCCAGAGGGCCAAAAGCATGAGCCTGCTGCCAAGAGCCAGGCCGAGTGGGTGACAGCCGTGGCCTTGTGCAGCAGCTGAATGCTGGGCACTGAGAGTTGCTGGCAAGTGCTGCGGCAGCTGGGCCAGACATTTTTGTACAGGGCCTTCCCTGCGCTCGTGCCAAAAACCCTGCCAAGTTACACGCCGTGTCCTTGCTTTTCTTTGCTGCTCAAGCACCCAGGCCTGCTCATGTGCCAAATCACTAGCAGAGAGCAGCTGGAGAAGCTACCTTTCACCAAGGGTAAAGGCAGAGTTTCCCTGCTCTCCAGCAGCGGTGAGGCCACACAACCTGGTCATTAGGTACCACCTGAGACCTGAAATTTGAGTCCTCTCAGGACAAGAAGGGCCCCAAAACCAGGTATTTCTGCCCCTACAAATCTTCACCCATTGCTCAGGGAGAGGCACTGTTGTCTCTAAAAGATGGGGCACAGGCATAAAGGGGTGAGACAAGTGAGCCCCTCCCGGAGGGACATGTCTCACAGCAGTCCTGTTTCACAGGATGGCTCTTATGGATGCTTTTTCTATGTACCTGTCTCACCTGGGATCTGGACAGGCTGGATTGATGGGCCAAGGCCAATTGTATGAGGTTCAACAAGGCCAAGTACCAGGTCCTGCACTTGGGTCACAACAACGCCATACAACAGTACAGGCTTGGGGAAGAGAGGCTGGAAAGCTGCTGGGCGGGAAAGAACCTAGGGGTGTTGGTCGACAGCCAGCTAAATATGAGCTGACATTGTGCCCAGGTGGCCAAGAAGGCCAATAGCATCCTGGCATGTATCAAAAATAGTGTGGCCAGCAGGACTAGGGCTGCAATCCTTCAGGAGCAGACTGCTCCAGCATGGGTCCCCCACAGGGTCACAGCCTCCTTTGGGCACATACACCTGCTCTGGTGTGGGGTCCTCCACAGGCTGCAGGTGGATATCGGCTCCACTGTGGACCTCCACGGGCCGCAGGGGGACAGCCTGCCTCACCATGATCTTCACCATGGGCTGCAGGGGAATCTCTGCTCCGGGATCTGGAGCACCTCCTCCCCCTCCTTCTTCAGTGACCTTGGTGTCTGCAGAGTTGTTCCTCTCACATATTCTCACTCCTCTCTCCGCTGCTGTTTTTCCACAGCAGTTTTCCCCCCCCCTTCTTGAATATGTTATCACACAGGCTCTACTGCCATCACTGATGGGCTCAGCTTTGGTCAGCAGCGGGTGCGTCTTGGAGCTGGTCTGGCATTGGCTCTATCGGACACAGGGGAAGCTTCTAGCAGCTTCTCATGGAAGCCACTCCTGTAGCCCCCCTGCTACCAAAACATTGCCACACAACATCAATACACCAACCTAAATGGTTCTATGATTGTATGCCATATACAGGCTGCACTCAAGAGGCACTGACTAAGCCACTGCCTAACCCTGGCTCCCTCCATCTCCTCAAACCTGTTGTGGCAGTCACCTCTGGCATCTCAGGTCTGAAGTACCTTCTGGAGAAGCTCGTTGACTGTGGAGAAAGAGCAAACACCAGGAGTGTTTCCATATGATCACACATAAACATTTCCAGCAGAGAGATGTCTGTCTGGGGTAGTCATCCCAGGCTGCCCTTATGACTGCTTATCCCCAGGCAGCCAAAGGGGGTTGAAAGAACCATACCCCAGAAGTGCCTGTGTCTCATCAAAGACACAGAAAGCGGTTAGATGGACAAAGCAGTCATCTAAGTAGACATCTATAGTGCCTCATGTAGACATCCATGGCCTTAAATGAACTGGTTACTATCCCTGTACCCCAGTCACATACCCTGCCCAATGGAGGTTGTCCTGGGGCCTCTTCGGGGACTTCAGACCCTCGCAGCTCTGCAGGAGCTGCTCTGCATTTCCAGAATAAAGCTCTGAATTTAAGCAATGCCCTTTGGAGTCACACTCAGAGGTCTTCTGCTAAACTAAGACCTAAGCCCAGCTCTCATGCTAGTTCAGCTTCTTCTCCAGGTCTGCAACTGGTGAGCATGAGAGATTTGCAGCTGAAGTGCCATCACTGGTCATCAGAATAGCAAAGTACTGGGGGAAAATAGTGCCAGAGACCTCTTCAGAGAGGAAAACAACCATGTTGGGTGGCTCCACAGGACACTGGCCCTAGATCCCTGCATCAGTCTGCAAGCATGAAGGAATCACCAGGGAATACACATTCCTTTAGAACTTCTCCCTGTCCTTGGCATAGACACACACACACATATATGTCAATAGGGATGGGGATATATTTCAAATCCATTTGTTTGCATTGCCACATGATGCAAAGTTATTAAAATTGTTTTTACTTCGCAAACTTATTGTTAGAAGTTTTAAAAATTATCTGTTCCCACTATAATCCAGCCATCTCTCCCACTCCCACTGGATACATGAGACAAAGGCATCTGTTTTTTGCCCAGACCAAGTTTGAGGCTCTAGCGCAGCCAGCACAGAAAGCAAGCCCTTCAATTTTGTTTTCCATCTCACAGAGAGTAAAGAATCCTGAAATTAAAAAAAGGACTAGTGGCATTATGGATAAGAAAGCCCAAACTTCCTGGAAAATCAAACACAGACCAGATGGCATGTAGTAAAGCTACCCAAATAGATTTGGCGTGAGCTGAGCTACACTGTAAAAACACAGAGTAAAAATAATTGGATGCAGAAAGCAAAGTGAAGGTGGTCAGAATGCTCCACATGGCTTGGCTAGGGAAGAAAATGTTATGCAAATAAAGGACAGCTACAGAAAGGTCCATGTGTTAATTGGGGGCATTTCTCCTGCCTGTCAGTGACTAAAGTAGCAGTAATGAAACCACTAGGAGAAAAAGACGGATGCTTGCAAAGGCAATAAAGAGGTATAAAATGTCCAAAGTATCAAACAGATGAGGAAGGATATGCTTAAGACACCACACATGATAAATGCCAGCATCCTGTTATCTTATCACTAGATCTAAAAGACACCTGGAGCCAAATTATTTGTGAGAATCTGACTTCGAGAGAATGAACTGGCAGACAACTAGAATTAATTAATACCCTACAGATCTGTGCTAGAAAGATGGGAGAGCACTAAAAATATCCAAGGAGCCTGTTTCTTACACATCATGCCAATTAGATCTGGTCAGGCTGTGACAAATTTTCTGTAAACATTCTGGTGAACAAGCAACTCCCTCAGCCCCTTCAGCAGTTCCCAGGGTGGTTGAAATCTTGCCTTTAAAATGCCCGAAATTTCAATAGCAAAGATGGAAAAAGCAAAAGGAAGAGCTGTTGTCAAGTATGTTGTGGTTGAAGAACCAGGGCAGGTAGGAATATTTCAGACCCTTGACTTGGCAATGTTCTTGAGCATGGATTTCTGTTTGCTTTGCTGGGATTAGACCTGAACATCTTGTTGTGCTGAGTCCATTAGAGGAAAAGGAGAAAAGACAGAAAATATGGTGAGAGAACTTCTACTGCTCTTGTCTAAGGAAGACACATTCATTTCAGTGAGGAAAAATGCACATACAACCGTGCTGGGATGGGAAAGCAGCTAGGAAGAAGGGTAAAGCCAGCAAAGACCTCCACCAACTTTGTGGTGACATCTTTTATTTAATTTGCTTTCTCTATCCAACACTCCATCAGAGACCAGATGAAACAAAAGCTTGTGAAGGACCATACAGTCCGATTGCAGGGGCCAGACCCAGTTGTGCTCTGAGCGGGGGGCTGAGCTGCTGAGATCATGCAGTGCAAGCGGGAGCACACGCACCTCGCCCAGGAGGTCCTCACACCAAGGTGGGACCCACTCCTCCTTCCTCACTCAGCCTCACCAGGAAAAAACCACACTTGAATTGTCTGTGCAAGCTGCTGCTGTCCCCAAGGAAGTGGCTCTTGCCTGCCTCCTCTTTTCCGGCCCCTGTGCTGCCCACTTGTTCCCACATCCCTCTGCTTGTTGCCACTCAGCGCAACAGACTGGGGAAGTGATCTGTGTTGAAATTACTTTGTCATCAACAAAAACAAATGGCTATTTTTAATCTTCCCAGTCTGTTGCAGGGGAGAGTGTCTGAGGTTTCCATGCAGCCATGGGCTGGCAGGGCATGGGCTGTCAGATATCGATCTTTTTGCTTCTCGGACCTTTCCCCGCTCCCTTAGCCCACCTGCTCTGGCAGAGCTTGACCTGCCCCTCACAAGTCCCACGAGGCTGCCCCCAGAAAACAAGACTCCAACCCAGCTTGGTCCCCAACCTGCCACCTACATCTGTGAGGAACAGGAATGACAGATTTAGAAAAAAGTGGATCTAACCCTGGCTTTCCCATAGGTGCAAATATGCCCGATGACTGGGAACCAGCCTCAAAGAAGAGTGGACCAGAGAAAGGGAAATGAAAGCTCTGGACAGCAGGAGGAGGATGGATATTGGTTCATGTCCTGTGTTATGCCAAGCACATGAAACCCTGATGCGATGGGACTCTGTTCCCTGCATGGACCTCCTCCAGGGAGACGGGGAAGCTGAGGGTCTTGTTAGTGTGGGTCCCCTTTGCTCCTGAAATGCCACTTTATGTCCTCTAGTACCCATACTCTGGAAGGGAGAATTGGGTGCAGAGACTTCACAAACAAGTTTTCCTTACCTACATGTCCATATCCTCCCCCCTCTAGTTCTTATCTCGGTAATTAAATTATGCAGCTGAGGAAAGTGATTTGGAAAACAGATGGCATGCAAGATGCTATAGAAAACAGTGGTGCATTTTAAACCTTACAGCAGAGATACAGACAGATTTGAGTGGTATATGGGCCTTGAAGTAATTGAACTTCAAAGGCTGCTTGTGCAATGGCCTTTAACCAGAAGAAATGAATGGCCCTCTAGCCTCCAACTTGATATTCACAGTTAAGTAATAAAATCAAGCTTTTCCCTGAACATTGTGGCTGGTCTAATTTGCCACACTAGTTGGTGTGAACTAACCATGGCTCCTGGTAAATGTCAATGGTAGGAAATATGGGATTTGGGCAAGATGGGATCTTGAAGCAAGCAGTTTAGCCTGGCACTAGTCTGAAAAGTAAAGGAGAATGACACAAAAAAAAGCAGATCATTAATTAGTCTATGTGAGGCTCTAAGCCCATTCTCCTGCTATCCTCCTTACATTTAAGACCACGGCATGAACTTGACAGGGCAGGGCTGGGTGAGGACCAGGTGCCACAGCTTCTGGTGGTGTGAATGCCATGTCCCCAGACCTACTGGCAAAGCACCACATTGTGGGAGCCCACCGCTGCCTCCTGGCTGCTGCATACCCAGCGGGAAAGAAGGGGAGCTCTTTTGCCCGACATAGCCAAGGAAAGGGGTTTGCCAATGGCATCTGCCTCTGGATCAGCATTAAAAATGTCTTCACTCAAAAGTTATATGGTAAAAGAGATTGTGCCAGCTTGTGTCGGATGGGGCTGCTGCTTCTTTCCAGGAAAATGGCATGGTCATCAAATCCAACCCTCTGAAATGGTGCTGGAGATCGCCTTGTTGTAATGAAAACCATCACGAGAGGAGCTAGGGGGGGCTTACGGCTGGCAGCTGTTTCCACCACGGAGTATATTTCCACACAAAGCTGGAGGTAATTGTCAGAGAGACTAATAAATTGAACATAAAGAGTTTAAACTGTCCAGATAAATAATGGCAGATGTTTAGGGAAGGAATAACAGGCAAAAGTATGAGTTATGCAGTGCCTGAAGTTCAAAGAAAATTAAATCAAACTGTGAGGGCATTGTTCAGAGGAACAGTAAGGGATAAAGCGACCAGGGGAGGGAGGAAGGGAAGGAAAAGCTGTCTCCCTTCCCTTGGATGCATGACTACCATCCCCAACTAGCACAGCAAACCACATCTTCATTGCCAAACTCACATCCAGCGCTTGCGGTGGAAGCAGAAGCAAGCGCCGCCACTTGCAATCACACATCCTGGCCTGCAGAGCCGGCTCCCCCAAAGCATTATTAGCATTTAATGGGGCTGCTGATGTGCAGAAATGCTGAATCCCACCACAAAACCTGGATCTTCCTGTGGATATTTTCAACAAAGGATGAGAAACTGGGCTAGTAGCTGGAGTAGGGACTGAGGAACCAGGACCCCTGCTTTCATATCCATCTCTGTTTCCCTGTCGAACCTTGCACGTAACACCTAACCTCTGCAGGCAGCAGTTCAGCTGCCTGTAAAAGAAATTCTCGCTTCCCGGGGATGTGAGGAGACGTACAGTCCAATTACAAACCCTGTTTGAAAGACATTATGAAAAATAATGGTGCTGCCAGCCCTCTTCTTCCTCCTTCACCCAAGGATGAAGCAGATTTTAATACAGTACATTTGCCAGAAATGTACTCTCTTGAAAGGGGAACCAAACCCTTCATTGTCAGAAAGGCTGCAGCAGTTCTTACATGTTTTTTTCTCAGATTTCATAGGGGATAATAGGTAGTGTTTAAATGGAGAGGGCCAAATTATCAGAACGCTTTTGAGCTGCATAATGAGTATTGCTAATAGCAATGCTTGACTTGGCAACACAGTCTTCAAGGTTATTTAGCAAAGCACAGAATGTACATAAAACAAAAAAAGTTGATTTTAATATGTCTTTGCAAAATAAATATAAAACTAATCAATTTGGCTTTTTACTTTTATTTTGCCTTTTTGTTTTGGCTATCAATAAAAGCAACCTTGAAAATGCAACATAAGAAGCATTAGACGGGAGTGATAGAGGAACAGTAAAACCAGGAGGAATGCAAGTTGGTACAGAATGTCTTCGATCATTATAAAGCTAATTATTGAGAGACACAGCTCGGTGTGCTTGAATACAGAATAATGATGAGTTTGGTAAACCTTTACCGCACAATACATATGTATGTGTGTGCCTGGAGAAAGGGTTTTTAAGAAGGAAGCAACAGGGAGAAATCAAAGAGTATGTGCATCACTCCAATAGCAGAATGGAAGGAAGGAACAATTCCCAATCCATCTTACTTAGAGGCACAGTTAACGCTGCAACAAGCTTCCACTGTGCAGCCATACATTAGCTGCCTTATTGCTACAAAAAGAGCTGTAAATTGGTACAGGTGTTCTGGACAAAAAGAAATAATTCCCACAAAGTTTCGAGGTAGGTCAAAACATAAATTGAACAGTAGGTCATTGGAAACTGATTTGAAATATGGAGTTTTTGCCTAAACCATCTTTAATTTTGCTTACTTTGCACAGCGAGAACTCCTTGGGCACACGTGCAAGTCTTGTAAGCAAGGAAAACAGGTTACTGCCAAGTGACTTGTGTGCATGCCTATGTGTTTTATGGCCAAAATATCTCTGGAGGAAAAGCCAAACTAACCCCAGACCTGTTGACATTGACACCAGTGAATTTCAAGATGTTGAGCACCAGCAATGTCCTGGCTGCTGCATCCAGTTGTGCAAACTCTTTCCCCTGGGAAAGTGTTTAGGCAGGGGTTCTGCAGCCCTGCATCGATTTGCAGCAGAAACACGTTGTTTTTTAGAAAGAAAAGGCAGTGTGATGGTCCTGATGCTGCAATGACAGAGCTGAAGCTGCCGGCCTCTGCCAGCTTCAGCTCCATCCCCCCCTTGCTGCCTCCAACATGCAACCTCAGGCACCAGAAATTGCCTGAATTGCTGCAAAAATCCCATGCAGCACTGCTCTAAACTTCCCAGCAATTTCAAGGTAAAAAGAATGAGAAATATGCTTTGCTCTAAGCAAAACAGATCAAAAAAATAGGTTAAAACAGGTTAAAAAAACCAATGTGGTACCCCCATATTCTCCCAAGAAGTCACTAAGTGACAGCTACTGGAGAAAAGACTATGGTTTCAGCCTGAGACACCAGTTAAATGCCATCAGAGCTGGAGTTAGCTAGTGCCAATCATACCACTGTGCTGTCTAGTAGGTATCTGAAGGCTTTGTATTTGCTTTGTCCCTCCAGTCCTCATTTATTACCTTGTATTTTTCAGGAATAGAAAAAACACTTTATTCTTCTGCTTACATTCTTAGCTTCTCATATTTGCTGTTGAATCACCTGCCTGTCAACCCGGAGCTCGCAAACATCCTGATCTGGCATATTTTAAAAAATTCAATTAATTTGCCCTTTACCTTGCCATTTCATATCATGAATAAAGCTACCGAGACACCTCACCCCACACCTGCGCTCAGTATCTCGCTGTTCATTATTGCTTTGTGTTGACAGTTCTGCAGCCCATTTTCAATCTCCCCTTGCTTGTTGCCAGCCTGATCTAAATTAATTTTTTAAATAAGTTCTCAAGGCATTATTTAAAATGCTCCCTACTGTATATTGCTTCCCGTATATGTCTCCATTAGTCTCCAGTTTGGCTGTAAAAAAGCAGCAAAGTTCACAGGACACTATTTGCTTTTAATACACCAGAACCATTCACTGCCTGTGATTCACTTGTCTGGATACTTGTAGATTCATAGCATACGCTCTATATTTTCAATAAGGATTGAAAATTAATCCATCAAAAGAAAGAGACGCTAGCTAACTCCAGAATTTCCGTATTTTTTTTTTCTCCTTTCCATTTTTCATGATTTTTCAGAAAAAAAATTTTTAGTATCTAGGCTACCTGCCATTCAGGTGTATATATGTATATATGCTGTATATTTGGTCCTTCCAAACTAGTCTCCCTCTGCCTAAAAACAGACTTCCTGACAATTTCACAGTTAATTTTTAATCATCCTAAACATTATTCTTCAGAGGAATAGTGCAGAAAAAGGTAGTTCAGCCGTTTTAATTCCACACAGGACTTCCCTTGTTGCCAAACCCATGCCCCTTCCAGCGTTTCGCATTTGCCCTTAGGCAGGAGTGCTCTCTGCAACACCCCTGTGCTCTCACCCCACAGCCCTAGCAGGGTTCACAATATCCAGGCCTCTGGCAAATGCCAAATATTACATCCTGGAGATGATGCTGCCTCCAACCTTGGCGGGCAGAGCAGCGGAGAGCAGGCAGCCACTCTGCCCCCTCTCCTGTGGGTACCGTGAGCCAAACTGGATTGCTGCAAGGGGGGAAAGGGGCCGGGGAAGAGCCGCTCTCCTGCCAAGTGGAGAAGGGCTGTGGCTCTGCTCAAAGCAGCTGACCTGCAAAATTCAGGTTGCAGCCCCACAAACGTTTGGCTTAAGGGCCTGTGTTTCTTGCATTGAAATGCATTGAACTGAAATGAACCCACGTGTGTATATTGAAAAGACACAGACTTCAATATTTGCTCGTGCTCTGATAGGTATGGTCAGAAATTGCTCCTTATCTGAAGTCTGGATTTGTCCTAATCCAACAGCGAGGGAATGGAAAAGGCCTAAAAGTTGGCTCTTCAGGGGCTTTTGAAACAAAATATTAGATACTCACATCTCTTTTTTAATTGATCCTGCTGTATGTCGTCCAAATATTTGAAGTATTTTGTCCAGAAACCATCAGTTGCTGTCAGTTGCTGAACAAGCAGTAATATGAAAGAGCTTAATAGCTGATTTTTTCCAACTGCTTTTAGTGAATGGCAATTGGCATGCAAATAAAGGGATAAGCCTTATGTTAGCTGAAAAGTTATGAAAAAGCTGCATTATGTAAGGTAATGTTTGACACTGCATTAGCTCATTAAATTAAATTACAGGCAGATTGCTTTTTTTTTTTTTTTTGAAATGCAATATCAAAGGTGATTGAAGTAACTTTTACTGCATTTCTGGGAGAGTTATTCCAGCTTGATTGCTGTATGTGCTGTTTGGAAATTGTTTGTGTATTGTAGGTGTGTAAGTAATTTTACAGCTATGCCAACATATTTTATATTAAAATTTTATATCCAAATTACAGCTATATAATTTAATGGGCTATTCTTTTTCTTCTTATTGCATCTCCAGCCATGCACCCAATGCATGCAAAGCGATTCCTTGGCTTACGAGACTTAAAACCATTAGACCACCAAAGAACTGCAAATTAAATGCAGTGCAAGTAATGACAGCATTCGTGCTAGCATATCAAACCAGAAAGAAAATTGCACAGCTTCTCAAATATCAAACTTTGGGGTTGATTCATTCGGTGGGTCTGTGACCTGACAAGGCAGTATGATTAATTGCACACATATTCCCTTGGAGATTTTCCCGCTCATGCTTTCTGCAGCAAAGATTGTTAGCTTGACAGATCAGCGTAGCAACCTCTTAAGATGCCAGAAAGGGAAGGCGTTGGTTTCTGATTGAAAGTTAATGGAGGAATAGCAGCTGGTTCATGCTGAGAAAAAAAAAAAGCAGCTTTTGATTCTTGGAGAAATCACACAGAGAAATAAGCTGATTTTTCGATAACTCCGGCTATAGGATTTCTGTCAGGGACTGCAAGAAAATATTTGCATGATACAATAGGCTTCATAATTAGGAATTCTGCTGTGCTTCCTTTCATCTGATTACCTAAACATAAGCCATGGCCTGAGTTTTTTCTTTTCTTATTAAACACTGTTCTAGGTGTCTCCTCTTCCGTGTGTTGATTCTTGGCTTTAAGATACTTTTGGCCATTTAGGCTAAAGTTTGCAGAAACACAGATTAGGCAGGCAGCTCCTGTATTTGCAATGCTGAGCAAAGATACTTGCACAGCACATTCCTTCTGTTAACAGGCGATCCACACTGTCCTGCTGTCGCACCAGACCCACACAGGTGTTGACTGCCCACTTTATAATAGCTTTAATTTTTCAAATAAGGCCTAAACCCTTAGCAACCTACATTAGACACTTCCTCAAGGTTACTTAATACCTACACCTTATCTATGAAAGGGTTTTAAACATTAACCAGTCTTTCCCCTTTCAGATTTCCCAGCTGGACTCTTGACAGGATAACACATGTTCAACGGATCCTTTCATGTGGGGTGTGAAATGAGCTGAGATGGCCCTCTGTAGATGTCCCTGCTCCTGTGGGGATGACACCACAGCCCTGGCTCAGGAGTGGAGGGCTCCCAGAGGTGAACAGCAGCCGGGGAAACCCTGCGGGCAGCAGCACTGGGACTGGCACAGGCAGTGGCAGGCTGAGCCGCAGCGGCAGATGCATGGAGAGCTCTGCACTCTCATGCCTCACAGACATCTTTGCTCTGATCTAGGGCAAATCCCTCAAAACACACCTGGAAACACAAGTTTGGAAACTGAGACCTGCGCTACCTCTCCACCACGCCTCCCAGCTTGCATCCTGTGGCGCTTACCGAAGAGCCCAGCTGGTGAAAGCCCTCCAAATCCAGCAGGCTGTGCTGGACCCCTGTCAAAGGGCTATCCTTACACCAGAAATGACAGGTAATGATCTTTAAAAATGCCCCTGCGTATCCCCATGACATCCCTCATCTTCTCCGAGCACTGAATTAAGCTTCTCATTCAGTAGCTAAATGTTCTAATGCATTGTCAAATCTCATCTTTTACTGGCAACACAGAAACACACAAAGCAAGAATAATGCAACAAAAAAATGCCTCTATTACTTCAACTTTTAAAATGAGCCTAAGAAGCTAACAGAGAAAGATACTCCACCAAAGATAATTGCACCACATGAAAGAGAAGGCAGGTCTTACTGAAGCGGAGCAGCAGACAGCATGAGGGAACAAAATTCCTCAAAGCAATAGCATATAAATATTGAATAAAACGCAAAAGTTGACTCTGCAGATGGCTTTGCAGCCGCTCTGGCTGCAAATACGCTTCAGAGAATACACTGCAAAAACTGGAAATCCACAAAGCCAAGGGGGAAATCAGTGAATAATCTGCTAGAAGGAAATCCCCAGCTTCCACAATCAACTGTGGGGATTAGAAAGACATTTCTAAATCAGCAAGGTGCAGGCTGGGACAGAAGAGTGAATTTTAGGATGGTTTTTTTCCCCTCAGCATCACATACTGCCAAGCCAGGGAGATACTTACCGTCTGTCTTTGCATGCCAATTTAGATGCATTACTTACTTCCAGAGGCCTTTGCAAATAGCATTTCTAACAGATTTAAAGATATGATTGCCAATCAAGTGAGCTGCATCAACTCACTTCGCTTCTTGCCTTTTGCTCAGAGAACCAGCTGCACGACTCAGTCACAAAAGCTTCTGGAGCAAAGCTAGAGAGGATTTTGTTAATCTGGATTTGTGAGCCCCAAGCTACTGGCTTAAAAATCCATGATGAATCTGTGTCACCAAGTATTTCCTTCTCCCTTGGGAAAACAAAGGATGTATGTATGCAGAAAATCAGGGTTATTCCCTTTACCTGCAAGACGTTACCAAGAGGAAACAGAGGAGGGGAACTTGCCACCACCTTACCCAGATAACCAAACCACCCCACGGCGGCAGCTTTCTATGATTTGCAGAGTGTGAAAAAGTAATATATGAAAGAAAATATATAGTAAGCAACCCCCCCAAACCAGATGCACGTGTACAATGTTTCTGTGGGTTGCCAAGGCAAGGGACTCGCAGAGGATAGGAGGGAGGCCACGGCAGAGAGACACAAGTGAAAGGGAACACCGTGTCCTTTGCAGGACAGGACTTCCAGAAGTCTGCAGGCTTTCATCCGACAGGCTGAGCGCTCACAGCTTCTCTTCATCCCGTATATCCAGTGCTATCCTTTTCAGCAGGCTGAGACAGAGGGTACCTGTGTGAGCCTGACAAGAGGCACCTCCAAAGGGGTGATGTTTAAAACAAAGAACTGGGAAATTTTCATGCAAGCAGCACTTTTCATCCACAGAACTGGAAGTGCTTGAGCATGTGCAACCAACATTAATCAGATCTTTCATACAGAGTAACTAGCCAAGAAGCATCAAGTTCTCACCTCCACAGATTTCCTTAACTTCCTTTGAAGGAACAGCTATCCTGGAGTGCACCGGGACCAGAGGACTTTCCGAAAATTATACAGCAAGTAAACAGGGGAGTGGGGAATGACCTCCAGCTGCTCTGCTGCCCTCAACACTGGGCACCACGATGCCCACAACATGTACAAGTTTACAAAATAAGACGACATACAGAAATCAGTTCTTAAATGCACAATATGATTAATCTGAGATGGAGACTGGGCAATCCAAGCAGGTTTGTCACCACGCCTTGTGCCAAAAAAGCTTTCAGGCTTTCAAATCTAGCACTATCCACATCCTCAGCAAATACCTCTCCTATATGTTAAAAGCACAACAAAACACAAGGTATTTAAACATAATACTAAGAATATCAGAGATTAGTATAACGAACAGTCTGGTTAGAATTGCAGAATTGTTAATGTAGATTAAAATGCTTTGCCAGTAATCACATGTTGAGAGACTCTTCTGACTGAGCCACGTGGCTTTTCTTCTCTGCTGTGTGCCAGCCCTGCAAAGCTGCACAGCTGGTCCCAGGGTGCACAGCCCTGCAGGGGCGAGGACGGGTGCCATGAGGCTACTCTGGTCTCAGATGTGCTTGGGGAAACTGCCAGACATTACAGAAATCTCTGCACTGAGAAAGTGGACAAGGGCCGGTACTCCTGTCATACACAGCAATTTGCAGGGACAAGCAGAGAGAGGCGATCCAGCAAGATGCCATGCCCAGCCTGCCTTGCATTTTCTGGAGCATCCCCTTGGAGGGACCCTGCATGGAGCCTGCATGAATGGGACAGGCAGTTCAGCAGCAAACACCCACGGTGCTACAAAGAGTTGATGTCCTTCTCCAGCCACCCCTGGAGACCGGTGATATGCGTGACACCACGGCTCACAGGCTCCCCTCAGCAAGCACTCAGGCACTCTGCTATTTGGGGAAATCGCTGGTAAAACGTATTGATGTAAAACCACACCAGCTCCCTGCTCCTTACAGCCTGAGAGCATTTTGGTGAAGAGGGTAACTGAGAGCAGACAAGAAAAACTGTAGGGACTGAATACCACAGAGGCAATAAAATTAGATCCAGCATTTAATCACCTTTGCCAATAATTGTTTCATTTTTTGGAGAAGTATTTCTGAGAGATTTCTACATTTCTTCACAATGAATGGGTGACGATGAAAGATTTTGTCCAGACAGAAGTTGAAGTTTGAATTTTAAAATTAAGTTCTACACAGTGAAAAAACCCAAAATCACCAGTGTTATTTTTGTCTTAAAGCCTTTTAAAGAAAAAAACAAAACAAAGGTTTAAAAAAACCTAAACCAACCAAACTTTATTATTTTGGAAATACAGTCTATCATAAATTAAATATTTTAAATATTTAATATTAAACAATAGTAAAGATCACTTTGTGGAGATGAAATTGAGCAACATCAAGGGTTTTTATAAACTGTCTCTCAATACCACTAGGACCTGGGTAGCTGCTGTTCAGGGCTAACAGCACACAGAATATTTGGTGCCATGTAGATTTTTTTTTGGTAGAATATACTTATTTACTGTCATAGCAGAAGAAGCCATTAGCTGACATTTCATGGGGCAGTCTCCCAAGAATAATCCTGAGGCAAGAGCAACTCCACCGTCAGATGAGACAGTGGAAGGAGGCGCAGCTGGGTGCCCCGCAGACCTGCAGGTGTCTTGAGTTGCCCCACTTGAGACCTTCTTGCAGGTTTTTCTTTTCCATCAGGAGCCTTGCTGTTTACAGATGCTTCTTCTTTTTTATTGCCTCTGCCCTGACAGCCAAGCTCTTGGCACAGATGGTCAGGACCACAATGAGGACTCCGACCAGGAATGTAACCAGAGGCCAGAGGAAGCAGTGCAAGAGGACAGTCTCATCATGGGTGCGCTTCAGCATCACATCATCTGGCCTACGAAGAGGAGGAACAGAAGACAGAGAAAATATAAATCAACTCGACATCATCAATTCATCATAAGTGGGAATCATCTGGCATGGGAACAATAAAGGTATTTTATTTGCAACAGTGTTAGAAAATGATTAAGTGGACCATTTCATTCACTGCTTTCGTTTGCCCGTCTATCACCAGCACTCGTGGCAGGCCATGAGAGCTTTCCACTTGCAGTGTTTACAGGCTAACAAGTTCATTCAGATAAAAAAAAATTAAAAAGCATTGGTACTTTAGGTCTTCCAGGGGTCTTGGTCATCACAAACAGCCGTGAGAGATACAATATCACACTGTGGATTGAAAAACCACTCCAGTGAAAACATAATCCAAGGCAGCAGTTATACATATCTACCTGAACTGGCATCAGACACTGTGCAATGAATTTAAAGTGCAATTAAAGCTTCTCTTTTAGCTTTGAGCCCTGAATGTGTACATGGGGCTACATGGAGGCTCCTGACAAAGCCCTGGCTGCGGTTTGGGTCCGGATGGAGAGCCAGTTCCTGTCCTCAGTGCTGCACCACTGGTGGCCCAGGATAGCTCAGTCTGCACAAAACCTACCCCCAGGAGGACTCCTGCCCGGCCAAGGGGTGCCAGAGGCTCCCGACTCAGCTCCCTCGCAGCAGAGCCTACTTCAGCAATAAACTGTGATTTGGTACTGCAAACACCAGCTGCTCAGTGGACTTGAATATGCTCCTACAGAGACACTTTGCGGACCCCCCCCAAAGATCTGAATGCCTCCACCTAACAAGCATCTAACACACAGTCACGGTTGGGTCTGTGATGGATTTATTCATTTCCAAAAGGAAATGGAAGGAGGAGGAGAATAGCAAGGAGGAGGCATCTCAAGAGTCTTGGAAATTCAGCCATGCCACATGTCTGAAAGACCAGGTGTCCATCTGCCTCTTCCAAGTCTGGGAACTTGGTTGGGAAATCTGATGGCAGGTTTTCCTCAGGTCTGGCTCTTTCTGCTCTCCCTGAAGTTTAAGAGACTTATAAAATCAGTCTCGTGGCATTTGCACTTTGCTGCTGCTTTCCCATCTACAGCCAGAGACACAGAGTCTGCTGGAAAACTGTCTGCAAAGGAAGGAAACAGAACTTTCTTTAATTAGGAAAATACATATAGTCTTGACTCATATTGGTCCTCACTTGCATTGAACACTCCCATCCCATGTTGCTTTGTCAACGCTACACGACGCTCCTTGGAGCAACAAACTTCACAGCCTAAAATGCTGGCAACCCAGGCTCATTCAGCTGGGTCCTGGGAATTAAGCTCTCCTAATGCAGTGGCACATGGGAACAGATACCTGTGCAATGACTGTGCTGTCTTTCCCCCAACAGCTTCATCCTGATCAGAAAGCAGCGCTAAGAAAACATTCCCTGTAGGGGAAACAAGAAGAAACTTTTTCCTTCACTGAGAAGTTAATTAATGGAGATGCCTGCAAATCTACAGGGTTTTATCCATCCTTAAGGAGTCGGTGGAGCCAGACTGCCAGACTACACCTGATCCACGATTTAATCACACCTGCATTTGCATTTGGGGGTCTCCCCCAGAATTGCTGTGTGGAGGTTCCTCTGCACCGTGCCATCCTGCAAGTCCCTAAGGCTAGCACCACGCATCTCTCTGTATTTGTGTAGTAAGTAGTAGAATAAGACTCTATAAAAGTTGAAACTCGGCAACATAAAAAATGATCAAAAGAAACCCAGATGTATTCAATAGTGGAACACATGAGGTCTGCTCAACTGAAATGCTCCAGACACGTAATCAGGCACATGTAGAGATCATAAATTGAATAAAATAATATTAACTTTATGGGCACAAACTCACCAGTCTATGCCATATAAATGACAGCACCTGAACAGAAAAATCCTTTCACAGGAGGTATGATATTGCTTCCCTCATATTTACTGTATCATCATCTGTGAATAACAGAGGGCTAATTGGCAAGGAGGCCATAAGCAGGCAGCATTCAACCCTTGCAGCTCTCAGCTTACAAGTGATGTTGAATTTTAAGGGGTTTTTTTTAAAGCAGATACTACTCAAAGAGTTCAAAAATAAGGGGCAAGCAAACAACTAAAAAATTGGATTCAGTCAAAGAAAAGAAAGTGTGGTTGGGGAGAGCAAGATATCCTTTTGACTGAATCTTAGATATTTTGGAAAACATCTGTACCAAAGGTAGCAGCGATGGATGCCAAACACTCATTATAGGTGCAACTGTAACTCTTGCAACTTAGTAATTTAAGAGTTTCCCTTTTGGAAAAGAGTCAAAGACTTACAGAGGCCTTTCATGAAGCTTCAGGATGAGGTTTGGGTTCAGATGGATATTATTGTTATTCTTAGCTACAGCAGGAGTCCCTGTGCAATTCCTACATGGCAGAAGGTGTGCAGCAATTCACTGTCAACGGCTCACAGCGTCTCTTCAGACAATGCACCAAGTCATGACCAGGTCCCCCAAAAATGCATCATTAAATGACTATTCGCACCACATTTAAGACATTAAATGCCCTTCTTTAGTCAAGGAGAGGGAGAAGCACTCCTGGAGGGTGATGCAGTGCATGGGAGATCTCAGGGACCCTCCAGGATGTAGCCTCTCAGTACTGACTCTTGATGCCAAAAAACGGTGGGACAAATCTCAGCCTTGCTCCTACTTTGTTTAATCTGCATGGATATTCTGGAAAAGCTACCATGCTTTCAGCTGCTCTTTATCTTATCCCGTATTAACTTTCCAGTGCAGATAAGCATTGCTGGACCCCAGGAGTGAATGAGAAAAGATAATAAAGGCAGACAGCGCTGCCAGCAAATAAACCGCATGCTCCTGGATGGCAACGTCCTGGTTATCTGCCTGTAACAGCCCATGGAAACTTATCAAGATCAACTTTGGCACCGTATAATGCCATTTCTTTGTGTTTGTATGATTCCCTCCCTCTCTCATCAGGACCAGCTCCTCTTTCCTGCATCTGCTGGCCTGCGCAAAGATGTTGCAGGGCATAGGGGAGAGCACTGGGGAGTGCTGAGGTGGCAGGAGGCAGCAGTGGAGGATGGGAGCCTGGGCTCTGTGGTACCCGGTTGAGGAGCCCTTCCCTGCAGATCCATCACCAGAGCTGACAACAGTTATGGAAAGTGCTCCGGAAAACAGCTTAGAGGGTGTAATGGTAGCAGAGGGTCCCACTGAGACGCAGCTTTTACAGCAGACAGAAATACCTGAAGAGGGGTTATTGAAAAAGAAAATGTTTACTATTTTCCTTTACAAGATAACTCCTTCTACCTCTGCTTTTTGGTGCTGAGATTGCTAACAATGGCAAATAACAGCTTCCAAAGCAAGGAGGGAAAATCAGCCCTGCTGCACCCTCATGATGCGCTGCACTAGACCCCGAGCCCCTCATCCTGCTGCTGTAGCACAGGGCCGGTGCCGGCAGGAAGCCCATGCAGCTGAGCTGGCCAACACGACCTGAGAAAGACCATCCAGGCAGAGGAAAACACCCCTGACAAGGAAAAACACCCCAGCGGCACATGGGTTATACTGGCCTTGCAAGTCCACGGTGAGAGCAGCCCGAGGAGCTGGGGTTGGGCAGCCAGACATCCTCTGCAGCAGGAACGGAACGCTGCAGCCCCGGCAGACCCACGGCTCTGCAGGAGATACGCAGAGGCGACTGCAGGGGCTTGGGGGTTCATCGTGTGCCCTGCGAACAAGGTAACTGGGCTCATCCCCAGGTTTTCGCTTGCTCCTTGAAAAGAGGCGTAGGGAGGCACAAGGTTGGTGGCTTGCAAGCTGGACTTGCAAGTGCTGGCTCAGCAGCCAGGGACTGGCATGGCAGGCAGTGTGAGTGAGGGCCTAGGAGGGCACCTGGCTAAAAACCTGAAGAATAAACATATTAGCATTTGTTTTCAGGTGATCCATGCCAGGCTAAACACCATAGGTATTTCATGTGAGATCAGTAAGGTCCAAAACAAAAGACTGGGGAAAAATTAGGAGGAGATAGAGGGAGTTAGAATCAGAATTAATCTGATGAATTAAATATAGCAAAGTCATTAGCGATTAATTAAGAGGTTAGCCTACAGAGGCTGGATTTCACTTCTTCCAGGCTGTTTGTTATCCTCACGTGATGGCTTCAGTTCAGGTGAAGAGCTATCCTCCGCCTCCTGAAGAAATGAATTCTCAGGCAGAGCAGAACGGCCACCACCACCCGGCAAGCCTCGGAAGGAACCGGCAAGGTGCACAGAGCTGCTGTCCTCTGACGTCTGAGTCTGCAGAGTGTTTGGGGACATCCCTGGGACAACTCCCAAGCAATCCTGCAATGAACCCTGAGGGATAAGGAACAAAATCTGCTTGTAGAATGTACCCAGAGCAGCAGCAGGACTGCAGAAGCCCTGCTTGGCCTGCAGGACACAGCCATGCTGCTGGATGGCTCACTGCAGCATCCTGCTTGGGGCTGAGCTCTTTACCGGGGTGCTGCACCAGCCCCCCTTCAGGGATCAGCAAGAGCTCGATCCATCCTGATGTCCTGGTACAAAAACCTTTGGCTTTCACTCCAAGGCTTACACAGTGATTAATACAAGAGAGCAGCCCCGCATGTTTTTGAATCAGAAATACGCGCACAGAGGTACTTGTCTTGCCAAGCACAGACGGAGAGTGTCACAAGAGAGCAAAGTTGCTGGCAGTGAGCCTTGAGGTTTATGTGGCCTCTCACAGTTACTTCTGAGCCCTGAGATAATCACGACGGCTGTGCTGTGAGACAAGAGGAACCAGAGCCAGGCTGTGCTGGCGGGGGCAGACCCACAGGACTGTGCTGCACTGCGATGGAGAAGAAGTTCAGAAATGAGCCTTTGGGTGGTTATCACCTGCCTATGAAACAGAAGCCCACAGCAGCAGGAAAATACTGCAGCCACCCGAGAACACTAGATACAGGCCAAAGGAGCAGAAAATTTTAGCTGAAATCTCTGGATTCCACCTCTAAAACAATAACTTATGAATAGCAGAAGCAAGGAGAGCAGGAGCCTGGAAAGGAGCCACAGAGCTGCCGTGGGATCAGGGGGAGCAGCAGAGGAGGCTAGCAGGGCTGGGCAGGGAAAACAAGGGGATGGTGATAGGGGGAAGGGAGAAATATGTATTTAACAGGCAAGCAGAAAAAAGAAGAGAAGAGAGAGGGCTGTACTTCCACAGCAAACAACCTCTTTCCTCGGGAAGACAAATAAATAGCAATCAGGACACCCGAAACATAGTAACATAACTGTTTTGGTTTTGCATGGCAAGGTCAGCATGTATCGAAACTGCAGTTTTGACTTTTTCTTGCTACTTTTGTAGAGGTGACCTGCCTGTTCCCAGAGTCTGAAGGCTTGTTGTTTGGCTTGGAAACAGAAAAGGGAAGGTGCCCCTGTCCCTGGGGGAAACCCTCTCATGACAGGGACACAGCTTTGCTGGAACCCCCACAGCATTGCTCCCATGGTGCTGAGGCAGCAATGCCGAACCCAAAGGAGGTATGTCATGCCTGGAAACATGTTTCTTTTCCCAGTGAAAATCAGCAGATGTAATTAAAGATCCTGCCTTGTCCCAGCAAGTATAGTGCATTTACTAAACCCATCTTTGCTCTGTGACTTCCATATAATACTTCAGTTCAAAGATGTAGACCAGAGGTGTTGCACATATTCCCCCTAAGCTCGGTTATGGACCATCTCTTGTTTCTAGCAATGCTTCCATTCAGTAAGTGCAAAGACTCTCAAGCGGATGCACCCAAACTCCTAACACCAGTTATCAGTGCACAAAACAGTGGAAGGGGCAAGAGAGAGACCTAATGGGACAAAAGGGGGGAAAAAACCTGAATACTTTCAAGTCCTGCTCAGGCATCGAGACCTGGTTCTGCTGCGAACAGTGATGGCCACTGTGCAGCACCACCACCACTGCCCTGCAGCAGCCCCAGGGTGAAAGAAGAACAAACTAAAAAAAAGCCCTAAAGAAGTCTCTACCTTAACTCCGAAAACACACCTTTCCCTTTCACTGAGCAGACAAGGAAGGAGGAATTCTGGTTTTATTGCTAGAAGGTGAGGCCAGTACTTATTTTTAGGAGGACTTTTAGCTCAGGGCTGGAGCCTTGTGGGGCTCTGACCAGGGGTAAGTGGATTAGTTGTTGCATTATGCAACACATCCCTGTTAGGCGCTGCCAAGCAGTTCATAACAGACACTGGATAAAGCAGGACTCCATCAGAGCCTTTGGAGCAATTACTGAACATCACGGGAAGAATTGCAGTGCAGGGATTACCAAAAAGTCACATACAACCAAAAAGTTACAGGCACGCAAACATTTCAGTCACCACTTATGCACCACACTGTGCAATTTACGTGGCACAGAGAAAGCTGACAGAGGCGAGGGCATGGGGTAGGGAAACCTTACCAATATTTTTTGTATTCAAACAGTCTGGATTTAAAGATGTTTGCAATCTGCATACACGTACTTTGCCCACAATGATTCATATCCCTTCACTATGGCAAGCACTCATCAGTATTTTTTTCCCCTATTGTTGCAAGACACGGAGCTCCTCGGCTGGATGGCTGCACGCAGGGGCAGTGCTATGTCTTACTAACAGTAAAGTCCTTTCCCTCTTGGGCCCGAGCACTGCTTCACAGGTGATAGAGTAATAGAAAGGATAGGAAATAGCAACACCATCTTCTGACTAGAGGGAATTAATTTAGAAAACTTTGTGAAGTACCAAAACAAACTGAGATTTCTGTTCCACCATTTATGAATGAGCAGCCCTACTACCTGAGCATCCTTGGCTTCTGCAGATAATTATTCCCAGGTAAATGGCCTGCAGGGTACCCCAACACCATACAGGTGGTCGCTAATCACTAGACGCTGTTTGCTCTTCAAATCTCAGGTGAATTTGTGTACAGCATCCTGCAGCAAACACAGAGAAGTATAAAGCATGGCTGGCTCATCTGCTGTGCTGTGGCAAAGGAACCACAGAGCATTCTTGCCGTACTGGACGAACCCAGAGCTAAAAAGCAATAATGCCACATAAATGAGCCACTAATAAGAAATTACTTGACACATGTTGCTCTGTCTCATTCTGCATGGCATGAGACTGAGGGGTCTGAGCTGATGGAGATCTTGGTTTCTTTCTTTTCGTCCTTGTCGATGTCAGTGAGACCTGGAACATGAAGAAATAAAGTGATGGGATCTCCCCTATCCCGCCTGTTCCCACATGCCTCCCACTTTAGGGCATGCAGCTGTGATCCTTGTTTGCATGTGGTCATGACTACAGACCCCCTGGGACACTCTGTGTGAGATCCATGAATACTGAAGCAGTAGAGCTCAGTGCCTTCTCAAACCTTTGGCAACAGCCCAAGAACTTTATCTGAATTTGTCATTTATTTTGTGCTCTGAAGCACTGGGGACTGGTTTCTGCTGGGCAGGGCTCCCTTCAGACCGGAGTATCATCTCGCCAACAGACAGGCACCTTCACCAGAGGTCTGGAAAAGCAACTTTCCCATGCAGCATGCACCGCTTGGCCCAAAGCTAGCCAGAGAAGAGTGGGACACTAAAGGTAAGTGCCCACAGTGGCAAAGCAAAACCTCGCTTTTCAGTAAAGCACTGAGCTCCAAGCTAAGCTGCGCTTTGGTTCCCTAAGATAAATGTCAGACAGCTAGTTGTGCTGGGCCTCTCTATTTATATTAACCAAGAATGATTGAAATTGTCCAGTCTGCTTCTCACCCCTTTTGTATAACTTTGAACTGTACAAATGGCATCACTTTCTTCTTCCTTTCACAGCAGCCTGTTGCAATGTGCCTCACCAAACTGAAGGGAGGTGTTACCGAACTGTGCTCTGCACACAGCAACAATTCTGAGAATGATGCTAAATTAAGTTTGATGAAGAGGAAACAATGTTCATTCATTGCCTAGATATTTAACTAGAATTTTATTCCACCATTTCAACAGAGAGAGTATTAATATTGCAAATACTACTCTCTCTAAGGAACCTAGGCTATATTCTATACACTTTATACAGACTGACACAGAAGAGTTAGCTCATCCATACAGTTAAAAAAATACTGACAGAAAATATGCACACTTCTATTTGAAGTGAACAGATTTTTCCCTCAGTTTGTATTTTTTTACTGCTTCACAAGCTGTTTAGTCATCATAGCTCTAAAAGTATACCTAAGCAAGCACATTCCTAGTCAGCAAAACTTATCTCTCAAAGCTCATTCCTATCTCCAGAAGAAAATAGATGGTGTACACATTTCAGCTTAGACTATCTTCAAGTATCTCTGGCAGCGAGCCTCTCTTCTGCTGTATATCATCTGTTGTATGATCAGCAAAAGGCAGTGTTTCAAGGCAGCCATTGCATTTGGCAAGAACATTTAGCAGTACAGGATGCAGCAACTGTAAGGAAAAAACCTTGCCTGAGTGCTGCACAATTCCTCAGTGTCAACCTACATAAATGGCAGACCCTAAGCAGTATGCAGCCTCAGAAAAATTTTGTCTTTGCTTCACCTACAGATGTGACGTGAGAACCAGCTCACCTAGCTCTAGACACCTACCACCTGGGTACCTGCACCCAAGCAGATCACCCTAAGCTTCTTTACAGCAGAGAAATAAACATCTCTGGGCATCCAACCTCTATTAGGCATTTATTTTGGGGTAAGATGAAAGGCTCCTATTTCTTTCCGCTGACTATAAAAAGTAACTTTCACTGCATCTTGTCCACACCTGCTCAGGTGAATCTTAGCCATGACATCTCTTGCAGAAGATCCCATGTTTCTGACTATCCTGCTCACTCAGGCAGCAGCTGCTGCAGGTCCCAGGTCTCAGCAGCGTGGGGAACTGGCAGCACCTTCAAGCCCAGAGAAGCCAAAATGATCACTTGGCTCCTGGTTAGCAGACCCAAGCATTGGCACCTTGTGGACCAAAACAGCTCCCAAGAAGGTCTCTGACAGATCTGATGTCACTGCACAGGGTGCCCTAAGTTTTAACCTCTGCACGCTGTAGACAATGCTTCTTTCCCCACTATAAGAAACCACCAGTTTTTGCTACAAAGCGTTGGTGGTTTTCCTCTGCAAAGAGTTAACCAGGGACAACAGACTGTCATTCTGGGCATGCCGACTAGGTCTACAGTCTCTCCAGGGAGGGGACAACAATCATAGCCAGCCTAGGACAAACCTGAAGCTCCCAAGGCACTCAGTGGGCCACCCATAGGCGAGCTGAGCATCTCCGCGTCTGCCACCCTGCACCAGCTCCCCAGTTCCTCCAAGGTCCTAGCACACACTTGCATTCATTTTCCTCCTGTGTATCTTTATAAACTTGAATATCTGATGCCAACACTCCCACACTGAGCCCTGAATTGCACCAGCAAGCACCAAGCTATTCCCACCTAGGTCTCCCTCATGTTTTTAACTTCCAAGTGCTCATGGGGTAGGACCAACCTCCTCCTTTAGTCCCTGATGTGGCAGATATGTATTTGAGTGCTTAACTTAGCAACCAAGAACAGTCTCCCTAGCTCTACCAAAATTACTCATGCTGATCAAATTAAACAAGTGTCATATGCCTCCAGAATTGGAGTCTAAACACTATAAAACCTTGGCTGATCTGGAGATCTTAAATATTCTCTTTCCGCCTCCCTATCTACATGAACCTATCATCCCAATCATTGCTGTTCTCCCAAGCCCTCCCAGCGAGCCTGCACGCTGTGGTAACCGTAGGCTGCTGCCGCCACGTCACCTTTTATTTCCCAGCACATCATCATCAGAAAGACACAGGCAAAAGGACTCCCTCCTCCTCCCATTTACTGAAGGAAGGAAACCACACGTCACCCTTATACACATGTAAATCACATCAACATCGACAGTAAAAGTAAGAATTGAAACAGAAGAGGAGATGCTTTAAGTTACAACTTTCTACTCTGCAAGCATGTATGAAAACTGGCAGTTCTGTGAACATTTATTACACATATCTGATTCATTAATCCTCTATGAACACAGTTCCTGAGTTGGTTTGTACTATTTACTGATCTCCCCTTTTCTTCCAGCCCCTCATGAACACAGCAGGGTTCCTCTTCCACAGAGGGAAGGAACATTAATATCCAAGCCAGAAATTTGCCATCTGAGTGTTAAAAGCCAAGATGCTTTTTGCCATAAAAATGACATGTTTTAAGGGAAACTTTCCTCAGAGTTTTATCTTTTTACTTCAAGTGGTAAAGTTTTTCCTGCTTTCTGTGTAGCTTTTCATCAATACAGTTGTCTTGCCAAGTTCTGCACTAAACTCTGTGTGCTAAACCACATCACTATATGGGTGTGTGTGTATATACATATGCATGCATTTATATATATTTTCAAAGAGAACCAATGGACAGCTGTTAAACAGATGCATAAGCACTTCTGCCTATGCAAATGCAGATTACTCACCTCAAGTGATGGTTAAAATAGCATGTAAATGGTTGCGAACCCACTTTCTCTTTCCAGTATTTCTGCTTGTACATGACGTTCTCAGAGTTCTCCTGATCGTCTCTTGCGCAGGGAGGGATGTACGAACACTGCCAACACACGGAATGGAACAGAGTTACTTCTGCACTCAATAACGCAGGCCATCACTTTCTCTGCATTTTTGTCATAATACCAGTGTGACTGAAATGGGCAAAGAATTATAAGTACAAGCTCCAAAGAAAGAAAAAAGAAAAGTTAGCTTAACTTTACTTCAGTTGCTAGCTACTCCCTGCAGGTTCTGGAAAAGAAAATACCAGCATTCAGAAACAAAATAAAGGCTTTATCATGTTTTGTTCCATTATCAAACCAACCTGTCATGTTACACCTTGGGTTTTTGCATGATGAATGTAAAAATGATTGTTTCATTTTGACATATTCCTAGCCGGCTGCATGGATTGGATTTGAACTACTTCCTATTTTCAGTGAGGCACGTATGCTAATAAATAACCAAAATATTCCAGCAAGCTTTCCCAGGTGTTGGGATATCTGATACCTGGCTGATATCCACTGGCAAAAGACAGGTATTCTTCCACTGTTACAACACAGGGAAACAAGCACAGAAAGTTCAAAGGCCCACTTCAGCAGAAAGGTTCAGCATCTGCTTCTGCTCTATAGAAGTCAACAAGACTTGCGTGTGCAGCTGAGCTATCTGCAGATCTCACCCTCAGACATCTGCTTCAACGCCCAAATAGATCAAGGGCGGGGGTTGCCCCAGCTCAGTGCACTTGGGTCTGGGCTTTCAGAGACTCAGCTCTGGGTTGCACACAACCCACGTACCTTGTCTCCAAGTCTCGTCTTTGACACACCACCCTTCCCTCTTACCCACAGGGAGTTAAGCAAGAAAAAAACAAATAGTCGACTGAATCCAGTATTGGCAGTATCAGGATCTCAGTGTCCAAGCAAAATCCTCCTGTTGTTACCAGCCATCCATATGGGAGATCATTACAGGAGATGTGGAACCAAACTGAGTAACACAGCTTAACTGATCCTTGGATAACATAAAGGCTTTTTGCCCTGGAGGACGCACGGACAACAAGGCTCCAGGTGCACACACAGATGTTTAATTCCTTTAAAGTTGGGAGCTGCAAGCAGAAAAAAGTGACTGGCAAGGCAGCTAAAAAGCCTCCTACTTGGGTAGGATGAGGAAGCAGGAGATGCAGGGTGTGGGAAGCCCCTAAAGGGATCCCCACATAAGATCACAACATGAGTTTCTTCACAGTATCCTGAAGGCAATAACAACAAGGAGATGCCCTCTCTAACCTGAAAATAAAGATGACTGTGACTCACTGTGCCTAGTGAGTGCTTTCCTCTCTCTCTCCATCTGGTGAGGTTTCACAGGGGCCCACCATGCCCCCAGCTGCACTTTATACCCAAGATGTACAGACCTAGAAGTCCATCTCCACTGTACAACAGCTTGAATCTTTGCCATTCCAGGGGGATGGGAGAAATCTCAGGATTTTATTGGCCTGATCATGTAAAAGCTGACCACTTCTGTCAGCACTTACAGTTGCTGCCAGTAGCTTCCATGCTTCAGACTGGAAGAATCTGCAAGGTTTTTCTTGTTGCTTCCAAGCTGAAACTTGGCTTTTTCACATGCAAGGGCATCTGTTTTCACATGGGCCCACATCTGGTGTTGCCATGGCACAGAGCTCCCTTTAGATCCCTGTTCAGATGACCCTAACAAGGATTCCCCCACTGATGATGACAAAGGACAGAAACAAGGAGCAACACCACTCTGCTTCAGACACCTGAACCCCGTATTTATCACACACAGTTATTTCTATCTTAGATAATATTTCTTGGCCAGCAATGTTTTTGGTTTGATTGCATACTTTGGAAGCATCAGCCACACTCCTCTTTCCTCCACCCCCCCCAGTGCACAAACACATCTGTGCAGCAGCTGGACAGAGTCAGCAGAGTTGGCACGAAGACACCCAAGGGCAATGCTGACTGCTCTGTCCATCTGACAGCCACCAACGTGCCACACCATCCCGCCTGGTCCCTTGCCTGTCCTCCCTGCTCGGCCCAGTGTCCAGCACTCCCAACCTTCTCCAATCCAGTGATTTTCTTCATGATGCCTTTCATATACTGCTGTGAAAATGGTACCATATCCCACCGGTTGTACTCTCACTGCCTATGTTTGACTGTAATCTACACCTTGCTCTTCCTCAAGCCCCCAGCTTTTAGGGATACAAGAGAGTAGAAGTAAACAGGCTTTACTCAGAGTCCCCCCCACCAACCACTATTCAGCCAGCACACAAAATGCAGAACTAGACAAAACAACTAGCTACCAATATACATTCTTCTGCCTAAATTTCCTCAGTGATCTCAAAAACTCCTTTTCCCTTGGGTACCAGCTCCAGTACATAGCCTCTCTCTCCCCCCTCTGAAATGTTTCTTCCTCATGGCTGAGCCTACTCCTGTCCTCTGCTATGAAAGTGTGACCACCCCACCACTCCTCTGTTGGCCAAACTTTCTCTGGATCCTTCAGAGAGCTTCCACCTCCCCCAAATATCACATGAATCCTTCACAAAGTTCACAACCTGGTCAACGTTTTTTTATTCCCATCCTGAGTTTCAGGCTTAGAAACAACTGCAGAGATCTCTTTTTCCAAGAGATGTCCACCTGAACAGACAAGCAGCAAACTGTAACAGTCTCCAAGGACAGCTTTGTCACAGCGGACTTCATGTTTTTTCACATCGGTCCCCATGCTTTGAGCTCAGTAGGAAGTTATTACAACTAAGAGTTTTTCAGGGCAGGGATTTTGCTTGATTTGGAAGATGTAAAGGACCCCACAGAGAGCTTCCCCAATCAACATGTACATCTCTCCCTATGCCAAGGCAAGACAGCATATGAGAGTACTGCCAATACCTACAGGAGGAACACCTGGAAATTGGGGACATCAGTGAATATGCTTTCTGTAATTCAAACTCAGAATCACAGAATCATAGAATAGAATCATAGAATAGTTTGGGTTGGAAGGGACCTTTAGAGGTCATCTAGTCCAACCCCCCTGCAGTGAGCAGGGACATCTTCCACTAGATCAGACTGCTCTGAGCCCCATCTAACCTGACCTTGAATGTTTCCAGGGATGGGGCATCTACCACCTCTCTGGGCAATCTGTTCCAGTGTTTCACCATCCTCATTGTAAAAAATTCTTCCTTATACCTAGTCTAAATCTACCCTTCTTTAGTTTAAAACCATTACCTCTTGTCCTATCACAACAGGCTGTACTAAAAAGTTTGTCCCCATCTTTCTTATAAACCCCCTTTAAGTACTGAAAGGCCGCAATAAGGTCTCCCCGCAGCCTCCTCTTCTCCAGGCTGAACAACCCCAACTCTCTCAGCCTGTCCTCGTAGGAGAGGTGCTCCAGCCCTCGGATCATTTTTGTGGCCCTCTTCTGGACCCGCTCCAACAGCTCCATGTCCTTGTGCTGAGGGCTCCAGAGCTGGACGCAGTACTCCAGGTGAGGTCTCACCAGAGCAGAGCAGAGTGGCAGAATCACCTCCCTCAACCTGCTGGCCACGCTTCTTTTGATGCAGCCCAGGATACAGTTGGCTTTCTGGGCTGCAAGTTCACATTGCCGGCTCGTGTTCAGCTTTTGATCCACCACTACCCCCAAGTCCTTCTCCGCAGGGCTGCTCTCAATTCCTTCATCCCCCAGCCTGTATTGATACCGGGGATTGCCTAGACCCAGGTGCAGGACCTTGCACTTGGCCTTGTTGAACCTCATGAGGTTCACATGGGCCCACTTCTCGAGCTTGTCCAGGTCCCTCTGGATGGCATCCCGTCTCTCAGGCATGTCAACCGCACCACTCAGCTTGGTGTCATCTGCAAACTCTCTGAGGGTGCACTCGATTCCACTGTCTATATCACTGACGAAGATATTAAACAGTACTGGTCCCAGTACAGACCCCTGAGGGACACCACTTGTCATTGATCTCCATCTAGACATTGAGCCATTGACCACTGCTCTCTGGATGCAACCATCCAACCAATTCCTCATCCACCAAACAGTCCTCTCATCAAATCCATATCTCTCCAATTTAGAGAGAAGGATGTTGTGGGGGACCCTGTCAAAGGCCTTACAGAAGTCCAGATAGACAACATCCATAGCTCTTCCCTTGTCCACTGATGTAGTCACCCCATCATAGAAGGCCACTAGGTTGGTCAGGCAGGACTTGCTCTTGGTGAAGCCATGTGGCTGTCTTGAATCACCTCCCTGTTCTCCATGTGACTTAGCATAGCTTCTAGGAGGATCTGTTCCATGATCTTCCCAGGCACAGAGGTGAGGCTGACCGGTTGGTAGTTCCCAGGGTCCTCCTTTCAATTCTTTTTAAAAACGGGCACAACATTTCCCTTTTTCCAGTCACCAGGGACTTCACCTGACTGCCATGACTTTTCAAGTATCATGGAGAGTGACTTGGCAACTACATCATCCAGTTCCCTCAGGACTCTGGGATGTATCTTGTCAGGTCCTGTAGATTTATGTATATTCAGGTTCCTCAAGTGGTCACCTGATCTCTTACCGTGGGAGGGACTTTGCTCCCCTAGTCCCTGCCTTGCAGTCCATCCACTTGAGAGGTGTGGGAAGAGAGGTTGCCAGTGAAGACTGAGGCAAAAATGTTGTTGAGTACCTCAGCTTTCTTGTCCGTTGTTACCAGTTTGCTAGTCTTGCTCATCAGCGGGGGACACTTTCTTTGACCTTCCTTTTCTGGCTGACATACTTGTAGAAGCCCTTCTTATTATTCTTTGCAGCCCTTGCCAAGTTCAGCTCCATCCATGCCTTGGCCTTCCTGACCCTGTCCTTACACAACCTGGCAGCATCTCTGTACTCTTCCCAGGATACCTCTCCCTGCTTCCACTGCCTGTGCATTTCCTTCTTGCCCTTTAGTTTGACCAGCAGGTCTTGACTCATGCTGGTCTCTTGCCTCATGCTGGTTTCTTGCCTCCCTTGCCTGATTTCTTACACCTGGGGATCAAGAGCTCTTACGCTTTATCGAAAGCATCCTTAAAGATCTGCCAGCTCTGTTCTGCTCCCTTGTCCCTGAGGGCAGTTTCCCAGGGGGTCCTATTGATTAATTCCTTGAACAGCTGGAATTTTGCTTTCCTAAAATTCAGGGTCCTGACTTTACTCGTTGCCTGACCCATATCTCTCAGGACTGCGAACTCCACGAGTGCATGATCACTGCAGCCCAGGCTGCCTCCAATCTAGACATCACCAATTAGCTCACTTGCATTGGTGACCATCAGGTCCAGTATCGCACCCCCTCTGGTAGGGCTCTCTCTTACCTGGCTTAAGAAGTTCTCCTCAATGCATTCCAGGAATCTCCTGGATTGCCTATAGCTTGCCATGCTACTTTTCCAGCAGACATTGGGGTGGTTGAAGTTCCCCAGCAGGACAAGAGCGTGCGAGTGCGATGCCTTCTGTAGGTGGAGTAAGAAGGCTTTGTCAATAGGTTCCCCTTGATTGGGCAGCCTATAGTAGACACCAACCACAAGGTGTCTTTGTTGCTTTGGTCTCTAATTCTTGCCCATAAGTTTTCAACCTGCTTGTGGCTATTCTTCAGAGGCAGCTCTTCACGCTCTATCCATTTCTTGATGTAGTGGGCAAAGCCTCTGCCCCTCCTTCCTTGCCTGTCCCTTCTGAACATCCTGTAGCCACCAATAGCTGCACTCCAGTCATGGGTTTCATCCCACCAAGTTTCAGTAACAACAACTAGGTCATAGCTTTCTAGCAGCACGGTGGCTTCCAATCCAT
>VYZW01026715.1:187416-204754 GCA_013401315.1 Balaeniceps rex
TTACCTGGCTTAAGAAGTTCTCCTCAATGCATTCCAGGAATCTCCTGGATTGCCTATAGCTTGCCATGCTACTTTTCCAGCAGACATTGGGGTGGTTGAAGTTCCCCAGCAGGACAAGAGCGTGCGAGTGCGATGCCTTCTGTAGGTGGAGTAAGAAGGCTTTGTCAATAGGTTCCCCTTGATTGGGCAGCCTATAGTAGACACCAACCACAAGGTGTCTTTGTTGCTTTGGTCTCTAATTCTTGCCCATAAGTTTTCAACCTGCTTGTGGCTATTCTTCAGAGGCAGCTCTTCACGCTCTATCCATTTCTTGATGTAGTGGGCAAAGCCTCTGCCCCTCCTTCCTTGCCTGTCCCTTCTGAACATCCTGTAGCCACCAATAGCTGCACTCCAGTCATGGGTTTCATCCCACCAAGTTTCAGTAACAACAACTAGGTCATAGCTTTCTAGCAGCACGGTGGCTTCCAATCCATTTGTTGCCCATGTTGCATGCATCGGTGCAGAGGCACTTCACACCACTCTTTACACAAGTAATCCCAATGGCAGCTGACAGAAAACACACTGGATTCATTTCCATCTCTTCCTCTTTATCTTCATGTGAAAATCACAAAGGAGACACCCAGGGTCTTGCGATGAATCTTTGGGACCTCATTGATTGAGCCTGTTGAGGATTAACAATCTCAAAGAGAGGAGAGGTCACTGTCCAAGGCAAAATCATCATCACATGAATCCCAGGGGTCACCCTGAAACATGTCCTCAACCTGATGAAGGCCTTGAGCCACGGTGAACACCCAAGGTCCAACTCCAACCTGGACTTATCACCTGTTGCACAGAGCTGGTTTGCCTCCCCAGGATGTTAGCACAGTTCCCACCAACCTGACATTCATTTTGGCCCCTTCTAATCAATGTAGGCGGTGGATCTCTCTTTTCTCAGCCTCCCAAGCACAATTCTTGGGCACTCTGCTTGATCAGCTGTATTGCCCTCCAAAGCACAGTCAGCATATGGGTAAAAGGGAATCATAACCTGGCAACTTTCGCTGCTGTGAGTTGGTGGATCAACCTGAAATGACCTCCCGCTTTGGCAACAAGCAGTTTATGAAAGGTTAATTCCACAGTCCTCCCCCACAAGACACGGCATGAAATCCTACCATCAAAACATAAATAAAAGCCAAGTGTTTGAAAGCAAGTTAGGACGCCTTGTGCTCAACTGCAGCCTGTGCAGCAACATCCATTTTCAATGGAAGTGTCCCACTCTATTACTTCGATGTTTTCTTTCTTAAACAAGTTACAATGAAGTTGGAGAACAGCACTTAAGATTAGACATTCAGAATAAATCTAATGGAGTGGAGGCCTTTTCAGTGGATCTATTGGTACATGGTGCCATAATCGCACCTCCTACGCTATGTCATAGCAACGATAAAATTATTATGCAATTCAAATACAGTCTCAATTACACAGCTCAAAATCGGTATCAGGCTAATAATATTCCCCCTTCAATCACAGCCAGTGTTTGGATAGATGACTCAGGATTCAATTCAGTAAAAATGTCAGCGAGCAGCTAATATACCTTTACACCAAGGTTTTGTAAGATTTGTATCTGTGTTTGCTGCTGGATGCTCCCACTCCAGTGTCTCTGCAGATGCCTAGGAAGATTCCTAGTCCTTCTGAACTCTTCATCGGAGCAGATATTCTTCCATATCATGGAGAAGGGGCAGAGGTGTGAACTCTTGACCATGGTTGCATTTCATGCTTTTCAAAGACTAATTCTTGCCTAATTCAGTCACATTTTTATGAAAAAGAAGACAGACTTGGTAGGTTCTGAGGGAAGCTGTCTCAAGCCTGGAAGACACTGTCTACAAGATGAGACCAAGAAAGTCTCAAATACAAACAGACGTAAGGGCCCAAAGTAGAAGCAAGTTAGGCCATCAGAAGACAAACCAATGGTACTAAGAAGCAAGTCTCCAGCCTCAGTCTCCAAGCGACTTGTTGAGGACCATCCTCCTGGCTGCTGGTGAACTATGGGACACAGCATGTACCATTTGCTTGGTGCAGCAGAGAGCCCCCACATCATGTGCCATGCAGGTTGGGAAGCTTGTGATGAAATGAAGGAGTGGAAAGGACACATTAGGTAAGTATCATTGCAAAAGTACAATGCACCACTAAAGCAAACAATTTTCGACTCCTGATCTCCAAGTGTATTGGGTTTGTATGGCAAGGTTTTGGTAGTGGGGAGGCTACAGGGGTGGCTTCTGTGAGAAGCTCCTAGAAGCTTCCCCTATGTCTGATAGAGCCAATGCCAGCCAGCTCCAAGACAGACCCCCCGCTGGCCAAAGCTGAGCCCATCAGCGATGGTGGTAGCACCTCTCTGGTAACATATTCAAGAAGGGGAAAAAGCTGCTGCAACACAGCAGCCGGCAGAGAGGAGTGAGAACATCTGAGAATGCAGACACCAAGGTCAATGAAGAAGGAGGGGGAGGAGGTGCTCCGGGCACTGGAGCAGAGATTCCCCTGCCGCCTCATGGTGAGGCAGGCTGTGCCCCTGCAGCCCATGGAGGTCCACGGTGGAGCAGATATCCACCTGCAGCCCGTGGAGGACCCCATGCCACAGCAGGTGGATGCCCAAATGAGGCTGTGACCAAGTGGGAAGCCCACGCTGGAGCAGGCTTCTGGCAGGATCCGTGGACCCGTGGAGAGAGGAGCCCACGTTGGAGCAGGTTCACTGGCAGGACTTGTGACCCTGTGGGGGACCCATGCTTGAGCAGTCTGCTCCTGAAGGATTGCATCCCATGGAAGGGACCCATGCTGGAGCAGTTCATGAAGAAGTGCAGACTGTGGGAAGGACTCACATTGGAGAAGTTCATGGAGGACTGTCTCCTGTGGGAGGGACCCCACGCTGGAGCAGGGGAAGAGTGTGAGGAGTCCTCCCCTGAGGAGGAAGGAGCAGCAGAGACACTGTGTGATGAACTGACCGCAACCCCCAGTCCCTGTCCCCCTGCGCCACTGGGTGGGGGGAGGTAGAGAATTCAGGAGTGAAGCTGAGCCCAGGAAGAAGGGAGGGGTGGGGAGAAGGTGTTTTAAGATTTGGTTTTATTTCTCATTACCCTACTCTGATTTGTTTGGTAATAAATTAAATGAATTTCCCCAAGTTGAGTCTGTTTCACCTTTGATGGTAATTGGTGAGTGACCTCTCCCTATCCTTATCTTGACCCACAAGCCTTCGTTATATTTTCTCTCCCCTGTCCAGCTGAGGAGGGGAGTGATATCATGGCTTGGTGGGCACCTGGTGGCCAGCCAAGGTCAACCCACCACACCAAGCAATGTATGAGCATGAAGGACATGGAACTGTTGGAGCAGGTCCAGAAGAGGGACACAAAAATGATCCGAGGGCTGGAGCACCTCTCCTACAAGGACAGGCTGAGAGAGTTGGGGTTGTTCAGCCTGGAGAAGAGAAGGCTGCGGGGAGACCTTACTGCGGCCTTTCAGTACTTGAGGGGGGCCTATAGGAAAGATGGGGACGGTCTTTTTAGCAAGGCCTGTTGTGACAGGGCAAGGACTAATGGTTTTAAACTAAAGGAGGGTAGATTTAGACTAGATATAAGGAAAAAATTTTTTACAATGAGGGTGGTAAAACACTGGAACAGGTTGCCCAGAGAGGTAGTGGAGGCCCCATCCCTGGAAACATTCAAGGTCAGGTTGGACGGGGCTCTGAGCAACCTGATCTAGTGGAAGATGTTCCTGCTCACTGCAGGGGGGTTGGACTAGATGACCTCTAAAAGTCCCTTCCAATCCAAAGTATTCTATGATTCTATGATTCTATAATTCTCCTAACTTCGTGTGTGTGCATCTCCACGCATCATAGCCTGGAAGGGAGGAAGCACTGCCACAAACACCCCACTGTGGCAGGAGATGAGCAGGGGAACTCACTCCATTAGTACAAAAAAATGCCCCTCTCCCAGCTAACTGTACCAAGGGAGCTGGAGCTGAGCATCACGTCTGGTTTTCACCTGCATCCTTGAGTACAGACAAAGCCACCAGGAGTGACCAAACCCACAACCTCTCACAAAGGCTCGAGGCAGCGAGGGGTGCTCCAGGTGAGACAGAAGGGTTTATCCATGGCACCTGGGGCTGCTTCCAGAGGAATGGCTAGACAGCATCTGCAGAGTTTGCCCGTCACAGGCACCAGCCTGAACACAGATCTGATGCTTCACTAGATGCACCAGACCCTTCCAAAATTATTGTAGGGTTGGGCATATTTTGGTATTAAACCTCTTCTGTCATGGGTCATATTTAAGAGAGTCCAACAAGCAAAACCAATTCTATTTACAAGCACACAGAAGAGAGAACTGTGTATCATCTCATCAGGCTGAGCGGTTACAGAAAGAAGCGCGACGGGAGCACGCGCGGATGCGGAGCGCAGACAAAGAGCAGCGGCTGGCTGCTCTGCTCCCCTGTCCAGGGATGAGGACAGGGAGAACCAGGTCCTGCTGCACAGCTGCTAACATCAGGCTCACCATTCACTCCCCTAAAAGTTTCTTCAACAAAACAGTCGGCAAGTCCTACGCTTAACTTTAAGCATAGAAAGGGAAAAGTCTAAAAAGCCAGAAAGCAGATCTTTTTAGCAGCTGACAGACTCCGCTGTCATTTCACCCAACCAAACCTATAGCCTGGGCCCCGCGCTGGCTGTATGCACCGCCGACGCACACGATGGCCAAAACGATAGCAAGAAATTGACTTTGGAATTAATCCCCCTTAAGCCTTATCTCAGAGATTATTATTGCTATCAAGGCAGCTGAAGAAAGGCTACCGTCCCTCTGCTGAAATGTCTTCCTCTGAGACAACAATTAAATAAGAAAGAAAAAAAAAAAAAAGAAATCCACAAATCACTCGGACTGAATGCAAATGTCATCGTGCCTGGTGCTTTATATATACATTTCTGGATTAACTCTGACCCAGCTATGTAATCTTTCAAGAGTTAAAATGAATGCTGGGCTGTACAATGATGTGATTATCTTAGGAAGCAAGAGAGACAAAAAAAAGTGTTTCTTTTTCCTGCAGCTAGACCTCGCTAAGAACAGACAGATTCGTAGCTGCCGATATGTTTATACACCAGCCCACTCTACGACTGAAAGTAGAATATTTTTAGTCCGATACACTGGGGATTTTTGGGGCGGAGTGAAGCTGCCAACTGATTCAGTATTGATGTATGTTGTAAGGAGCTGGAACTATGCCTTTTCCACATTATTGATTTACCAGGAAGAATTGCTACCCCACACAGAGCAGCTAGACAGAATGTAAAATTTTAAGATCATTCAAAACCAAATATTTGGGGTTTTTTTTTTGCCTTCTAGTTAGTTGGCACTGATTAGCATGTTGTATGTCTAATTGCATGAACACAGGCAAGGGTGCTGCAAGAAGGCGATGGAAACAGGAAGGGTTAAACGGCTCCCTAAGTGTTCATTCACAAATACATACTGGGTCCCGAGCATTAAATCCAGCAGATTCCTGCTCTGTTGCTATGACTAACATATTTCAGCATCAAATCCTGAAAGCTTTTAAAGACGGTGAGACTTTAGGACAAAAAAATAGGCAAGTGTAACTGCTCAGCTCCACAGACATTAAACTAGGGGAAAAAAGGGAAAACCAAAGCGACAGCTATACACACTTTATTCCCTTTTAAGGGAATGTTTTCTTAATGAGAGCTAAACAACTTTTCTTCTTATTTTGTATTGGGTTTACATAAGCTTCTTAAGGTAAGGAAAATAACTGGAGCCCATTTTTTTTTCTAGGTTGTTTTGCACTTAGTTAAATTCAATTACTACCAGAGAATGCGGTTGCATCAAAAAATACATCCTTTCTTCTCGGTCTCATCTGGTAAATCAGATTTAATCCCCAGCAATCAATAACCCAAGGTGTCGCGGTTGGAGTGATAGTGTGCTTCACTCATGAGAGAAGCAAAAATATACTTTATTGATATAAAACAGTGAGTTAAAAAAGTTCAATGGTAAATGCCACAGTGGTTTAACAAGATTCAATGGCAAGGTACACCTGATTATTTACTGCATAGAGGACAGGGTCAGACAAAACTGCCAGGGAGACCCTCCTGTTCAGTCATGAGGTTCAGAAAGGACGCCCTTGCTTTCTAAACTTCTTCTCAAAGAGGGGTCTAGGTGTGGCTGGATCCAATCCTAGTCCCAGACTTGGTCAAAGGTTTATGTCTAAAGGATCATATATGTGCAATCAATCCTTGATATCACTTAGCAAAGATTTCAAAGGTTAGCATGCTATTAGTCACTTACCGAGGATCTGTTGCAGCAAGGAACCTCTCAATCTCGAGGAGTAACCTTGAGAGGTGTCCCTACTCAAGGGGAGATCCTGGCGTGCAGCCCACCGCTGTGCAGGAGAGCTCAACAGGCCCTGGGCTGTCCACTATTTATCAAGTAAGATGATTGACTTATAGTCATATTTGCATACCAGCAAGACCTCTGGGTCACTGCTCCAGACAGCCCTTGGCTTCTGTGTTGCCGTCCCCAAAGCCCAGCATAAGCTGGGTGCAGCCATCACCACCCCATGGATGGTTATTGCTTGTGCGGGGAGGAGGGAGCCCACCACCACGCAGGGTGAACAGCCCACAAAGAACTTATATTTGTAAGAGCATGCAAGTACAACGTGCTGCCGACACACAGCCCTGTGCTTCCTTATTAATTGTTAAATAAAAACAGGCTCCTGAGTGACATTTACAGGCATTGCTTCTGAAGCTCTGGGTGCCTCCCTGCAGAAACTGCAATCCAGCCCCTGGGCAGGGCAATCCTCCTCTTCCCACCGGACTTCCAGAAAGGCAGGAGAAGACCAGATCAAGAAGTAAAAACAAAATAAAACACTCAGGCTACTCAGAGAGACGTTGCGGTTGAAAGCCTCTGATAAAATTGAGGATGCTGCAAGAGTTGCTGAGCCCAGGCACGCTGGTGGCACGGCTCACCGCCCACCTCCCACCTCCCATCCCTGCTGGAGATGGCCGCAACGGGGCCGTCAAGCCGTGCTCAGGGACAGCCACGCTGCACCCTCTGCAGCAACATGGCATCTTCGCCCCATGTGGCTTTTCTCCCACATTTCACCAACTACCCCCTGCCTGCCTGAAGATGGAGAGAATTTTAGGGAAGTCCTGGTGCTCGGACAGCTGGGGTGCTCATGGTGCACCTCTCCGTAAGCATGGCCCTCTCCGCAGGGAGCCTGGCAGCAGCATCCCCAGGGAAAGGTGAAGTTTGCAAAGCTCCCTCACAGGCTAACACTTCAACTGCTTCGCTATCAGGCACCATCCAGCACTGCAGCTTCATTTTAATCCAAATCCTATCAGACTTACGGTCCTGCTTCCCACTCTGCTGATCTTTGCCCTGACCACCGTTCCGAGCCCACAAGCTGCCAAGGGGAAAAAAGTAACCCCCAAACCCTGAGACTGCAACTTAATCCACCTTCCAAGGGACAGAGCCACACCGGTGTAACTATGACTGCGGAGATGTGAGGCTGCACATCCCAAACTAGACATGCAAGATCTGCTCCCCAGCCCCTGCACGCAGATCCCTGCACCACGCTTAGCATGACCCTTGGCACTGCTCTACATCCACATCTCGGTCGAAGAGACGAAATTCGGTTCTCCAATACGCTCCTGATTTCACGTTCTTTCGGGGGAAGAGGGAGGATTCTGCCATGCTTTTTATTTTCTGGAAACTACTTAACAAAATCTCCTCTATTCAGGCAGCACGCTGGCAAGGTGATCTTTGCTCAGCACGGAAAAAAAAAGGAGAAAGCTAAATAACTGCCTTTAAAGAAAGAAAAAGCACAAGTCACACATTGCCTTCAGACTACCCTAGTTTGTTAGAAGATGCAACTTTAAAGACGCTTCTGTTGGGTCCGTTTTCATGTGGGTGATGGAGAAGTTCAGGAATCAAAACAGCACCAAGGAAACTTCTGTTTCAGCACAGCCCTCTCCCCAGCACCACATCAGCAGCAGCTCCATTAAAATTTCTCCTTGCACTTCGGGGAGCTGCTCTGGGAAGCCCCTCACCCTCCGGGACACACAGCGGAACCGCGTCGGTCACCGCTCGGGCAGACAGACCTCCTCGCCGGCCACAGGAGTTTCTCCCCAGCTTCCCACTAGTGTCCTGGGGCTGCCGGTGGGGCAGACTGGGGACCGGTAGCGGAGCCACGCCACCGCTCCCCACTGTGCTGCCGCCTGCAGGAAGGGTAATCTGGGGCTGGGGCTGTTCAGGGAAAACGTATATATACGTAGTGTGCGTGTGTATATAGTGTTTTACTATATATATAGTGTTATACTATAACTATATATAGTGTGTAGATGTATACACCCTAGATATATACACGCCATATATATACACACACATACCACATATAGTACTTTTATATATGTACTCTGTATATACTTTTTTCTGAGTAGCAGCACAGGGGCATTCCGGAGGGATGCTCCGTGACTTCATCCACCACCCACACCCCGAGAAAAACCCGCACCCCAACAGAGGGCAGAGACGGGCGAGCCGGACCCCAACGTCGGGCACAAGGGGCAGCAAAAGGGCACCCAGCACCTCGGCGAGGGGGACAGGATTTGGCCCCGCGGGACCCACCCGCCACCTCCTTTTTTACCCCGCGTTTTGGGAGCGCGGCGCGGGTCTCACCTTGGGGTTTGTGCGGAGCTGCCGCTCGTCTTCATGGAGCAGGGCGGGTGCGGGGGAGCGGGGGGTGCGGACCAGGACCTGGAGACAGGGGTAGCGGGCGGTACCGCGGCAGGAGACCCCGCAGGAGAAGGTGCAGGGGAAGCTCTCCCCGAGCTGCCGCACCGCCAGCACCGTGCAGTTGGCGGAGCCGCCGCCTCCCCGCTCCTGCAGCGCCGGGAGAAGCCAGCAACAACCCAACCCCAAGAGGGAAAGCAAACCGGCGGCGATGAGGAGGAAACCCAACCGCATGCTTTTGTCCTCCGCCTCCGTGTATTCGTAAGCCGCCCGGCTCCGCGCCATCGCCCGGCTGCCCCTGGCATCCGCCGCCGGGCAGCCGCTGCCATCGGGTAAAGCTCCCGCCNTCCCGCCGCTCCCCGCCTCCCTCCCCGCCTCCCTTCGGGGTTGAGGGACCCACGAGGGTTGGGTGTGCGTGTAACCAGCAGGCGGAGGTAAAAAAAGAAAGAAAAAAAAATTAGATAAATAAATAAAATGCAAATGTAAACCCGGCTGACCTAATTCAAGCCCCTCCGGGGGTAGAAGGGACAGCTTGCAACGGGATTATCTGGCCCGGGAGATTTGCTGTGGGGAGGGTTAGTCTGGATTAATACCGGGTACCGTGCAAGGTGCAATGTCTAGAGGGGGGCGGGCGGGTGGGGGGCCGCAACGCGCCCCAGGGGCATGTTGCGCNGGTAGCGACCTTGCAGGTTAAGTCCAGAAGAATAAAATCATGGCTTGAGCTAGGCCGTGAAAATAGTTTGTGCTAGCCCATTCATTGCTGCTGGCTTGGTTAAATCCCAGAGAGCCCATGTGAAGTCATGCTTGGTACCCCCGTGCGTCAAAATCCACGAGGTGTCTATATATATACGTGCAGAGTCAAACCCGAAATTAAAGAAATTAAATGTCTGGAAGGGAGGAAGCAGCTGCTATTTTCACCTTATTAACTGAGAAGGGAAATAACAAGAGTTGGCCCAACATTATCCTGCCTCAACAGGACTTTTTGGGGACAGGGCAAATGCCCTGCTCTGGCCAGTCCCAAATCCAGCATTCACAGAGCAGGGACAGACCCAGCCTCTGAGTCGTTCAGCGTTATTTGAAGCTAATAGGTAAGCAAGATGATAGCTGTCAAAATGTTTTAGGCGGGAATTGCTTTCAAGAAGGTATTGACCTTTGAAAGGTCGCCCTAAGAAGTGCCCTCTTTGAAGCAGGTCTGCAGAAAGGCAGTCGATCCAAGCAAATCCACTTATTTTGCAAATAAAGTTTGGTTATTACCCAGCATTTCCCACTACGGCAACGCAACAGAACAAGCTCTTCGGTGCCAAAGTACCATAAGCAATAGTAATATTTTTATTCCATAGTCTTTATCATAGGCAATTAGGTAGAACAAAATGCGACACTTTCGGAGCCAATAGCTGAACTTGATGATACAGCAGACAAGAAGGTACAGAAATAATAGAAAAAAATAAATATGGGAAATAGCACTTTCCTCTGGCCACCTTTCTCAATCACTTTCCCACCGCAGAGTGCGACGTCAAACTTTTAAAAATAAAGTTGATCCATAGATTCTCCAAATGGACTATTGAGCAAGGTTTGGCAGGAAGGTTATTAAGTATCCACGCTGTGCCATGAATATAAACGGATGCAAATATTGTCCTTGGTTGCACCAGTGCACTACCACGCTGCCTTCAGGCCAGCTGCTCTGTAGTAGCCTTTCCTAACACCAAAGTGTTTCAGAAAAAGTACTCCAGCTCTTAGCCGGCGGCTATTTTTTTGGGTTATTTGTATTTTCTTAAACCTGCAGTAGGTTTTTATACCAGAAACTGAACGCATCTTGGTTAGTCCTTGGCTCTGTTCGTCCATTCCCATCAGTCAGGCTTTACTGCCAGTGCTTGTGGCGACGGCAGTCTTTAACGGTGGGGCTTGCTGCGTAAAGCTTTCATATTATAAAAAAATAAATTTTTAATCAGGTAGATTAGTTGCCTGCCACCTGAAGCCACCTTCCTGAGGAAAGCCCCAGCCCTGCTTTCCCAGTTTAGATGGGCTGTGACTTCTCATCTTTCTTACCTTCTGAACAGCTGGGCCTTGAGTCTCCCTGCGTTCGGTACTCGGTTCAATTCCTTGCCGTCCCCTGTACATAAAGTACCATCAGCTGAAAATTAAGGCAACAGCTCACTGGGTAACACAGTAACCTTGAGAGTTAGTCCTCCTGCGTGCATCCAACCCCTACATCACTCGTGGGCTGAGGGGCTGCTGAGGCTGTATTTTAACTGGGAATGGCGTTCAACATTTACTAGATAATCTCATCAGTTTGGAAGCTTTGCACAGATAACTCAGGACTCTTAAGTCTATTTGGATCAGTCAGAAGTGAGAAATGATCATTAATGCTTGGTTTGTAAGAGGGTAAAGCGGGCTACTAGGGAGCCGCTTGCGTCTGCTTTCACCTGCTGAGGGCAGGAGTCGGCATGCTGGTTCCACGGCCACGGGCTGCGTGAGGAGCAGCCAGGGCTGAGAAAGCCGTCGTAGAAAGTTAAACGTCTGTATGAAATTTTCAATGTCAGGGAAAACAACTTGCAATCTGCTTCTTTGGGCCCTTCCTTGCCCCCACGACCGAGGGGCAGGCTTACCCGTGGCCAACTGCTGATCACCCACCTGAAGGCAGCTCATACGGCCCGTGGCGAGGATGCCTCCACCTTGGTCGTGTACCTCAAGGCTGGACGGGCCGCGGCAGGGCTCGGTCACCACATGCCCACAGGAGCTGGCTGACGGGAACGGGCTCACACATCCCCGTTTCCTTGCAGAAGTCTAGCGGTGGTCCTCGTGACGTCAATCATGGAGCTGCCTCGCACCATCTTCCACGAAAAGTGCCAGTAACGAACCGCCTTTTTGAATAGCAAACGTATATATACAAAATAACAAAATGCCTTTTTGAAACCAATACTATGATGCCCACCAGAAAGTAAATTGGCCTTCAAAAGGAGGAAGATCCCAGCCGGCTGGTAGAAACACACCTAGGGGCAGGGGAACAACCAAAAAAAGCCCTTTTGTCCAAAAGAAGAGCTGTAGAGAAAGCTGAAGAGTTTCCACAGAATTTCCTCCATGTCCTCATCAAGACAGAGCAGCTCCAGCATGCCTGCCTTCCCTTTGCTCCTCATCAGGACTGATTTACAGGTGATCCAGGATGGTGCAATCGTGAAAATTGGCCACTTCACCCGATTGTTTGTCTGTTAAACCAGAGGGAGTTCAGAGAAGTGATTTTGCAGAAAATTTATTTTGGCAGCTTCAGCAGGAAAATTCTGACGTATACCCACGTCCAATATTGGCACATTAATACAGACAAGGGACTACCAAATGCAAACGATAAACTGAAGTCCAGGAAAATAATATGCAAGCTCGGTTAGCGCTGCTAATTGTGAAATGGGTTAAATCAGTAATATTCAAAGCTATTGTTCGATGTGCTTTAACATTTCTTTTGAAAAAATAAAGTTTAACTCCAACAATACAGTGGTTTTAGGAGGTAAATCTACTGAAGTAATTCAAACCACAATTTCAAAATAAGTCATCCAGCTGCATTTCCTCTGGTCTTTTAAACGTACTAGAAGCTTTCCAATTTGTGGAAATGAGAGCACACATGCTTATTAGAGGAGAGAAACGAAAACAGCTACACCACTTTAATTCTCATACTATATAAAAATAAAAGCATCAGTTGTCAATCCAGACTCACTGCTTAGCCCAATCTGCATTCTTTACCAGAATTCAACTTCTACTAGCATAACTTCTAGGTAGCGGCAAATTTTGAGGAACACGATGAAAGGGTATGGTATTTGCAAACTAAGCACACTCAGAAATTTTGCTTTAATAGAAGCAATTGTTATATTGAGGATCTTAAACCAAAAGCACTGTCTAGCTACCTCATGCTTAGGATGACAACTGTGCATTTAGAAGCTCTTCTTGAGCGTGACAGATAGCAATCAAATTTTATTTTCTGTTTCAGTCAACATCCAGCCATGGAAGTACATTCAATTAGAAGTTACGGGGAATTAATTAAAAAATTAAAATGTCTTCCTTTTAGGTGACAAATCTCTTTAAAACAATGTTCTTTAGAAACTGAACACCCTTCAACAGCCGTGGCCACCTACGAGTCACGTGGGATCGAGCTGACTGCCCCATAGAGCTCTATGCCTTCCAGCACTGCTTAGCTCACGCCAAAGATAGTTTCTGGTCTCTTTATGGTCAACAGAAGGAGTCCCTCAGCACTCTGCAAACAATTTCGCATCTGACTACAAAATATTTGTTCTTATTTTGGGTACATTCTCAAGATTTTTTTTTCATCGAAACTGTAAAATGGAAACAAAAGTATAAAAAAATACTGGCTTAGGGATAGAGAGGATTTCAGACATGACACGCAGCAAAGTGATGTGATTATACATCATTGTACCGTATAGATGTCACGTCTGTGAAAGAGCAGCGTGGTCAGTCATGAATGCTGACCCACATGCGGCCGACATTTTAATGAAGGCCACAGTCACGTGCAAAATAGTTTTACCTGTGTGAGCATCTGCAGGCTTCCCTGGCTTACTCGGGTCTTCAATTAGATTAATCAAGCCCGTGAAGGTTCTCACGTGCTTGAGTACTTGTGGCACCAGGTACCAAGGCAGGGGAGATTTGAGTCCTGGGTGGTTTTTTGTTTGTTTGTTCATTTTTAAACACCCAGGTGGAGTGTCCTTACCTCCTTCCTCCATGACTCCCTGGTACCCTCAACTTTCCCACCAGCAGGGTGGTTCAAGTAATAACTTAACAACTGCAAGTGTTTTCTGCAATACTAGGGATAATCAAGTGGCTGAAAACCCATTTTAACTGTGGAAATTCAGGGTAGTGGACTTCCAGAGAAACTGGAGCTAACTACTCAATAAAGATTTATAAACAATATGCAATAAGGAATGATGAATACAAGAGCATGTTAAACAGGCCAGAAATAGGAATACTTCTACTTGTTTCCAAGAATATGCAGTTTACTACTTAGAACTTACCTTGCACGTTGTTGTACAACGCTACAATTATGGGGGAAAAACACCCACCTCAAATAAATGTATTTTTAAAATAGCATTCTATTCTCTCCCCTTATTCATAGTGTTAGTGGAATGTGAAAACGTATTAAATAAGCCTCAGACCTTAATTGTCAGTGTTAAAATTCAATTCAGTTGCCAATTTGCCATGTGTGTAAATGTGTAAATGAGGCCTGAGATTTTCTTCCTTTCAGAAAAAAAAGGCAGTATGTTTTTTTTTATTTTTTTCATTAATGTGGTATCAGCTAAGAAGTGTTTCCAATTTTACACCTTGTTTTCTGTTTAAACCTGCTTCTCCTGCTTCAACCCAGAGTGTCACATGAAATTGTCACAGATTTTAAAGTCTCCATACATGCTTATTTAATTGACAAATGAGAGCCAGACTGCTCTTCCCCTTGGAAGGAGCAAAGCACCAGTTCCTTGCTCGCAGGTGAGAGGTTTGCCAAAATCAAGCATCTTGCATTTTTGAAGTATCATGCAGTTGAATACAACTGTGTCATCAAAGTAACTTCTTGGAGAACTTAGGTTCCCAATTTCAGCTTAATTGTTTTTAAGATACCACAGGTATTTAGTAGTATAAGATACCATTTTTAATGTAACTTATCTTGCTCCCTTTACCTTATCTGTTGTTCATTTCCATGAGATTGGCTATGCAGATGAAAAATGACATTTAAAAAACCACAAGCCCGTATAATAAGAAATAATCACATTTGATTTGAAGATGTAAACATTGTTTCACGAATCTTTAAAAAAAAATGCAAAGATCACAGTGGAACTCTGACAGCAGAAAATGTAACATTAGTTGTGGCATGAGCAAGATGCTTCTGGAAAATGATCCTTTTTAAAATTCATAAATTTATGTTTGAATAGTCAAATATATGTTTGTATCTGCTCCGATCTGAGAAAAAGAAAAAGCCACCATCTTTTTCAGCTGTGTTAGCCATCATCTGGATTATATCCATCCTCTTCTTTCAAGTTGGGAAAGCAGTTTGCTTTAATAATAAAAAAAATTATAATCAATAGGCTTCTATTTTTGTGTCTATCGTTCTAAAATAGATATAAAAAAGTGCAGAATTTAAAATTGCTATATACCTGATACAGAACCACAGCAATGCCATTAATGGTCCAATTTCCAAGCATAATTCAATACATGCCAACAAGGTGGTTTTGCGCTACACAGAAAAACAGGTCAAAACCTAAAAATAAAACCCCACGATTCCCTGACATGTGTTTTGCTGTCTTTTCTTGCTTTGGTAATTTCAAGTGTTTTGAAATGGTTTGCATCATCAGAGGCAACTCAGTGAGAAGCAGCAGTCACATCAAGAAAAAGGAAACTATCCAAACGGTTCAGGTTTTTCTTCCTCCACTCCAGAGAACAGTTATAATTTTCAGAGCCAGTGTATATTCGTGTTTGTTTGCATCTGGAAGTTCAAGTAGTAGAGATCATCAAATGAAATCTATTTCCATTTTAAGTGGGAAAATACCAACCTGGAACTAAGCTATGATCAGTTCTAAACGGAGCTTCTTCCAAGTGTTCCTTCTGTGATGAATTCTTGAAGCATCCTTCTATCATTTGAAATGTTACCCACCCGCCTTTCTAAAAATGATTTGCTACTTGGTATTATAGAGAGGGGATCCCAAACCAAGGTTAACCAGACTTTTTGGCTGTGGAAACTTTACTGTGGAAAAGAATATAAAACTCTCTCATGAATTTACTCGTCAGCAGCAAAAAGACTCTTCAAGTGTCTTAACCACTGTACAACTCAATAGTTTTAATACTTCAACTTTCTCTTTTTCCATTTTTCATTGTTGAAGAAATAATTTCACAATCTCAAATCAAAGTCAACACTGCAGTGAGGAGAGCTTTTCTACTTTATTACAAAGAGAAGAAGCCTTTATGTGGTCAGAAAATACAAGATTGATCTTTTTTTTTTTTTTTTNTGTCTCAGTTCACTTCTTTAAGTCCCATCACATTCACTTGGGTATGGATGTCCTTGGCTGCTGAAAATCTGGCCCTTTAGTGCACAGGGCGACAAAGTAGTCCCCTGACCAGCAGTTCCAGAATGTCCCGTTTTCATATATTGCATCCATGCACACCTCCTAAAAATGAGGTACAGCAGGGCAAACATTTTGCAAAATAGATGTCATATATATAATATATACACATTCGTACATACATACCTTTATTCATGTGATGTCCAAAATTTTAAAAAAAATGTACACATTTATTACAAAATCGTAACAAAGACTGGACAGTGTTTTGCTCATTCTGGAAAGATGAAGCTCAGTAATAACACAACTCTGGAAACTAACCAGAGACTGTGGCCGTATCTTTCTTCTAAACAGTCAGATATTCTTGCATTAAGCTTGGCGAAAATTGCCTTTCAAAAACAAAGGGGAAGTAAAATGAAGGAAGCAAACCTTGCTCATCTTTCCAAATGAAATACGAGAAGGATCTTCACATAAAAATGCACAAACATTTTTTATTACCAATAGTGCTACAATGAACAATGCAAATTTTGTTGTCTAATTTTTTGTCTTTTTTCTTTTTTTTTGTTTTTACATTTTGGAAAACTAAGTGGTAAACTTTTGTCAGTGTACTCGCTTGTCTTTACAGACCCAAGCTTGTCTGCTGGCAAAAAATAAAACAAAAACAAAAATTCAGACCCTGCTCAAACTAAAGAAAAACAGTTACAAATTTAGTTGTTGGGCAGCACATAATTAGTAAGGCAGGACCTCAAATGGTGACCCTTCGCATGAGCCAATTGCCAGATCCTCAAGGAATTAAAACCAGGATGCCTGAGCCACATCAGTTCTGCAGTTATTTTGAGTATTGTGCTGAGACAGCCATACCCCAAGAAAAGGGAAGTCTTTAGAAGGCTTGCTGAGCAGGGTTGTAGTTGAAGGTTGATGGCAGATGAGGCCTTTCTTCTAATTTGTCATATTCCAGATGGAACTCCTACAATTAAAATAAAAAAACAAGACAAAACCAAATAAAACAACGTATCATTTACCTGTCAAGAACCATTCGTTCTACTAGCCGTACTTGAAAAGCACAAATGCAGAAGAGATCAAGTCCTGACTTATCTCAAGGCAGAAATATATGACATCGCTCTCTGGGATTCTATATTTTGATTAGGAAAAAGTCAATATCCTAAGCCATTACACCTGCAACATGTAGACTCTCCTATTCTTTCTAATGTTNNCTGTCTTTCCACAGTTCAGATGTACAGAGACTTATGTTGGATGACCTGAAGTTCTGGGATATTTTGTGCCATACTACCAGACCCAACTATAAGTTAAACTAGCTAGGTTTCTCTGTCTTAGTAGAGAATTGAGAAACATTATCTAAAATGCTAGAGACAAACTACTGAAACCTACTTAAGCCAGAATTTAACAAAATATTCCACATTTCATACTCAGATTTAAGCTTCAGACTCACCCAACCCTCCTGTATATCCTGAGCTCCTTGCTCGTATATTGTACTTTGCCAACATCTTTCATGACAAGTTCTCCCAGTGTTTTGTAAACAACCACACAAAATAAAATTCTTCG
>VYZW01026717.1:4379-17198 GCA_013401315.1 Balaeniceps rex
AGGTGGAAAAGATTTAAAAAAAAAAAAAAAAAGCAAGCAAGCACAGCATTATTCCTACCTTTACAAGGGGAGATTTTTTTCTCCTGGTTCTGTGCTTGGTTTCTTGCCAGGCTTACTGAGAAGAAGAACCTGTGCCAGTGTCATTTTTCCTGAGTGGAGGAAAGTGACTTGTGTGTCAGAGTCCTCTGCCCTGTGACTCAGTGCTCTGTCTGTTACACTGCCTGGAATTTTAAACAGATAATTAGGATTTTTCTGCGGTGTAAAGCTTTTATAAACATAGACACACCATGGGAGTGTGCATACATGGTGACCTGCTGCAGCATGTGTTTGCCATCCTGTATTTATAGGAGAGTAATAGTGCAGTCAGGTGTTAAACATTAGTAGCTGTAGGCAGTGTATTAATTTTTCTATATATTCTGTGGAAGTGCGCTGCAGCTGTGAACGCCAGTTGCACTATGCCAGGAACAGAAGAACGCCACCGGACTTGCTGTTTCCTCTGTGGCAGAGGATAATGTTTTACGTATTGTGGTCTATCTGCTAAACAAGATGCTTCTTCTATAAGATGTTTCTTTGTGTTTTGTTTCTGCTATTTAGTTTTTTATGGACAGTATGGACAAATTTGATGGGGGGAAGGTCTGTGGAGTTATGTCTGTATGCATTTGCTTCAATAATTAGTCTGGCTTTCAAGAGCTGTGAGCAGGCTGCTGCCTACTCCTGGAGACTAGATCAGTGACAAATCAGCTGTTTAATTTCACTGGGCTGTTTAGTATAAAGTGTTTCTTGTGCTACTTAAGTATTTCTGCAAGAAAATGAAAACTGAAATCTGGAAACAATTTTTAAAAAGGAAAAGATGTGTCATGCTAGTCATCAGACACTGATGTATATCATAAAAAAGAAAATACAAATATATATAATAATGAAATATTAAAATGGGATATAGAGACAAATGGCTTCTTTAACCTACGTGTACCACATATTCCTCATTGCATGGGGTGCAGACTTCAAGTCTATGCTGAGTCAGTACATATTTTCCTAGGAAACAAATTCTGACTCCATGTCACAGTTTGTTGCTTGTTTTCACACCTCTGCTTAAAAGTTACACAGTCACTGTCTGTACAAGAATAAATTTCATACTCGTTAGCAAATATATTTTCTATTTTTGAGTAGTCTATAGCATAATTAATTCTAAGCAATTTAAATTCAAATATACCATTGTTCATAACATATTTTGCTTTCTTGTCACCTTTCCAATTATCTTTTTATACTTTAGTACTAAAGAAAAATTTTTAGTATACCTGCCTGGTTCACCTCATGCATTTTCAACCACTGGGAGCAATTACTGATATTAAAATTATTAGGGAGTGTGTGCAGTATGTGTTATGATTATTTCAACATTTTAACCACTTTTAAAATAAAAACCCCAACATTGTAAACCTGTTAAATTTGCTTCTCTTTTATATTTTTTTACAAACTATTACAAGCAGTTGTAATCTGTAAAATCTCTTTAGTCCTATAGTTTTTGGCCTACTTGTCATCCACCATTTTTAATATTATGTCAGTTCGTCTCACATTATTTATCTCCATTATTGAAAATAAGTCTGGCAGCACTAAATAATAATTGGTAACTAGGAAAATCTTCCTCATGACTTAGGACACAGAGGTCCCTTTTTAATATCTTTGCTTAGATAATAAAAGGAGAAGAGTCTTAATTTGTTTTCTCTGGTGCCCATTTGTTTGGAAGTTTTCTTTAGAAGTACTCCCATAAGCAGCAGTAATGTCTCAGTGCACATAGCTCTTGTCAGCATCTTTCCTTTTCACACGCTTTATTTGGAGAGGCTTGTTGGAGCTGGTGTTACTCAAACCTGACATAATGCCACTTCTCAGGGTTATATCTATATATCTATATATCTACCTCTATCTCTATATATATCTGAGCTCCATGGCCTTTGAGGGCCTGTGACTCAAGCCCTGCTTCATTCTAGCAAAATAACTCTTGTGTTTTCTCCCAACCAGGGCAATGCAGAAAACATCAGAAAACGTGCCTCCGAAGAGAATACTTTTTGAGAATGTCGTGGTGGGACAACAGAGGATCTACCTTCCTCCCAGCAAAGCTCCCTTTTTAGCTTGTGAAACTGGCCATTTGGCATTGGAATTGCTCATTAACAATGAAAAATAACTCAATATCAAGCATTCTTTTTAATCCTATGTATTACTTTTATTCCTGTAGTACTTAGGAGCTGTATCCATAAACAGACACTTTGTACAAATACAGATTTAAAAAAAAAAATCTCTGCCTCCACCCCCAAATTTCTACATCAGCATGAAAGGAAGGGCAACAGATGGGTACAAACAAAGGGATAATACAGAAACATTGAGGCTCTGTTGCTCAGCAGCATAGACCTCAGCAGAGGTCTAAGTACATTGGCAGTCTAAATCATGTCAGGCACTTTTAGTGTATAAACACCACAGTAAAGGAAGGATTTGATGGAGAATAAGGAGGTAGTTTTGCAGCTTTTTACATGGAGCTCCTTCCAAGTATGGTGGGTAGAGTAGGAGAAAGCAAGACATTGTTTGACTTGCAAAAGGCTGCAGTCAGTTTAAAACATGTTGGTCAGCATAAGGCTATTCTGCCTCCGACGCTGGGTCAGTAGGGGTAGGATTTTTTCCACCTACCTCCTTCTGAGTAACACGTAGACATGTGGTCTATCCTAGTCACTCAGGCTCCATCAATAATCAGGGGAGAGAAGCAGGCAACCTTTGGAGGAGATGTATCCCCTCCCAAGCCAGCCATCTGCAATGGATGAGTGGTATCGCTTGTTCTGCAGGGGTGCCTCTCTTCTGCCCGTGATGCCCTTGACAGAGCTTAGCTGACAACCTTACATATCTAACTGCTAAACAGATAGAGCTAGGGAGTTTGGCCTATGGATGGGATTTCTTTTGTCTTGGTTTAGCAATTTACTAATTAGGCAGTTCAACTTGCTTTTAAATGCTTTAACTTTAAAATTATTTGAACAGTCAGATGGTTGCTCTTTATACTAAGGCTTTTAGCATCCATATCCTTGAAGGTGTACAAAAAGAAATCAAAGTTTTCAGAGGCTTACCTGAAAGGTCTGCCAGTTTCCATAACAGATATTTGAACCTCAAATTCAAAGCATATTTTATAGATACATCATACAAGTTAGAGCATATTGTTCCTGTTGGAATTATAACAACAGTGAACTATTCAGTGAATTTATGCTCTAGTTGAGAAATGTTTAATGCCTGGTAATAAGGGTAATCTAGAATGAAAGATCTTTCAAAACAAACCAGACAGGTTTTCACATTTGACAATGTTGTATGTCTAGAGCTTTTCTAATACAGGAGTGACATAAATACATCAGCCTGTACAATGAAATATTTTAAGTATGGTCTAAGATACATAAATAGTGGCAGAGTTTGCAAAAGCATGTGTAAATCAGATGGTTCAGGATAAAAGCATANGGATAAAAGCATATTGAGGGTTTAACAGGAATTTTTCTGTTCTTGATCGGAAGGCCAAATCTTTTTGAAGGGAGGTGTTTAACGGATCTGTCATTGTTTAAGTACTGATAGGGAGAATGATCCCACTTGCTCTGATCCATCTACTGACATAAACAATAGAAACCAGGATTTGTATTGTTATTTGAGAAAAGGCATATATATTTAACTTTTTGGGCTTTTTGAAAGAAGAGATGAAATACTTTTATCACATTATGTTGAGCTGACCTAGATTTTNTTGAGCTGACCTAGATTTTCCTCTGGGCTTGGTCCCCTCTGGTGTAGCGGTACTGCTGTCTGCCATTTGCACCTGGTTCTTAGCAACCCAGTCCCAGAGCAGCATAAAGCTGCTGGGAGGCAGCAACTCTCTTCTCCAGCAGCAGTGGGAGACTGGGTGAAGCAGAAGCTTTCTGTGCAACGTCTCTGTCCTTCTTGTCATGTCCCTGTCACGTTTCTTTCAGCACAGACAAAATGCACTTGGGAATCCAGATTGAACTTGTGAGGGAGATGAGCTATTTGAATTGTGTTCTTATCTTGTGCAGCACTCATGCCTCATTTCATTTGTACTGGTTAATTTAAGATAGCATACCGGGAAAAGGGAGAAAGCCACTGAATTTCCATGCCCAGCAAGACAAAGACAGTCTTAGGCAGAGGGTAATTCTTCAGCTGCATTTTGCAACTAAACAGTGCTTGCTATGCTACAAAGTTATATTTATGGTGTCCTCTATAATCTTTCTTAAATAACACAGAATTTGGAGAAAGTTGCTGATGTTCCTGGACTGCCTGAAGCTACTGATGAGGAAAGATAAAATGAATGTATTTGTATGTTTCAAAATATCTTCATCAAATCAACTCTGCAAAGGTTTTGCTTCTCAGGAGCACAACACTCCAAGAGAACAACTGTTCCAGGGAGAAGAAAATAATTTTTCATATTTTATTCTTGTTGATGTTTCAGTTCTATTACAGTGGCAGTTGCTAATTGCCAAATAATACAAGTCATTTGTCAGAAGTTTCTATTAGCATGTTATTATCTCTGCTGAAAAAGGGAACACTTCAGTTACAGGACCTAGGCAGGATTTCATACAGAAAAACATCAACATGCATAGCACAAAGTTTTCTCCGAAGGCCAGATAAGTACGGGAATTTTCATTTTGACTGTTAATATGAAGTAGCATCAGAATATAGACACAAAGTCTGCAGTGCTGAAACATTAGCTATAAAGTTATCAAATTTATGAATTACAGATATTTCTTTCCTTTTATTTCAAATTAATTTCAAGAGAGTTTTTTGTTTGCTTTTTTAAAAATGTTCACTCATGCAACAAAAGCTCTCTATTCTCTGATATTAACTGGTCACTAGATTAAATTAATGTTTGAAATAAAATTTGGTGTCAGACTCATAGTACACAATATTATGTTAGATGCAGCATGTAATTAAGGTGTTTCCCTTAAAAGTAAGGAAAGATTTCACCAGTCATGAAGTCATAATAAAAAACTGTTGTCTGTGCTATTTATTTGGCAAGTATGAAGTTTTCTACTCTTTTTTCCCATTTTGTAAACATTCAATTACTCTGATTGAAAAAATCTGACTGCAGCGCTAGAAAGATGCAGTCATGCCCTGAAGAGTTTATAGTCTAAAAGGCAGAAGACTGCAAAAAGGATTAAAGCACACCGGTATCTGTGTGATTAAGGCTATGGTTCACATCTTTAATGATGGTGTCTTCTGTAGATTCCTAACTAGCCGTTAGTTTTTCCTATTTTATTATGTATCCTGAATCTTTTTGACTGCATCTCTCATTTACCTGTACGTTCTCTACATCTAACATAGACTTACTCTCCACAATGTATCCCCAGCTTTCCAACTCCCCTAACATCCATCTTCCCTACCTTGTCTTGGCTTTTGAACAAAAGAAAATAACAAAAAAATGCCATCAGAGAGAGACCACAACACCAATCTTGACTCTGAACATGGAAAATATTTTTTTTATCTAATAATTCAAAGGAATCTCTTTTCTTCACATGATAGCCATATTCCATGAAGAACACATGGCTTTGTTTTGGGGGCAAAAGATATGGGAAGTAGAGCGCGGCTGTCCATAACGATGGAGATTGTTCGTAGTCCCCCAGGTTGTACAATTCATTTCCCAGAGACTGAAGGATCTGAAGTTTCCTCCTGGTATGCACTTCTGCAAAAGCAGATCACAGGCTGGCCATCTGATAGTGAGATTACTGCAATGGCATGATAAACTGCTTCTGTTCCCAAGTATGTATAAGAGACAGCCCTCAGAATGGTAAATCCATCCAGAGATCATGAGCTTCATACACAAAAGGTTTTATAATTTTTACTGTCATTTTTCTCTGATCTTTATTCAATATGCAAATACATACAGGCTTTTATTTTTAAACTGCAGACTGCTTTTTTTCCATCAGCTCAGCAACCCAGCTGGAATAGATTTTCTAGATAGTTTAGCAACCAGCAACTTTCATTCCTGTGTTCACTGACAGATAGTCAGAAGAGCTTAGCACTGAAGATAAGATCTCCTTAGTCATTGAAGCCATTTCTCTGCCCTTGCAGGGAAACAGGACACACAACTCCCCTTCATAAACTTATTTAATTCAATTCTAAACATGTGAAAATATTTTGTTCCTGGTACTCTTTCTGGAAAGTTGTTCCAGGCAGATCTGTGGATAGATTTGTTTCAGTAGCTTCAGTGTTAAAAGATACTCGTGTCCAGTTTACTACCCCCAGTAGTTCTTGTGCAAGCATTGTTCTTTAGCATAGCACTTTTATTTGCTCTTAGCATTTAACCCAGCATATATTTGTAAGCAGCCATATATTTTCTCAGCCTGCATTTTGCCAGGCCAAACAAGGAAAGCCTTTCACACTCTGTCTGATCCCAGCGGTGCTACTCTGCACCTTTTCCAAGTCAGAAGTCACTCTTCTCGGGCATTGGTGACAAGTGTTATGTGCCATACCAAGGATGAAGGGTCTTGAGCGCCTTCTACAACAGCGCTGATGCTTCGCTACCTGTACAGCTAATACTGCCTAGTATTGTATTTTGCTTATTTCATACTGATAGCTCATTGCTACCTCTCCTCATGATCATTTCCATTCATTACCTTCTAACTTGCAGCACAAGTTCCTCTTAACTGTCTCCAAATCCTGGATTCATCCCAGCCAACTAGTTTTCTTAAGGCTGTGTGGTCCTTGTGCAGACCATGAAGAGATGTAAGCACTTCCAGCAGGGGTTCAGAACAGAACTGCCCTCTGAAGTTGTCTGTCTCTTTTTATTGGCTTCTGGGCAACAGACTTCTTAAGTAGCTGAAGTGAAGTGCCTGAGTTAATGGTGGTCGATACAGATCTGAGTACATGGCACCTGGTCTGTTCCTTGTGATCCTTGTCCTTAGGGTCTTCAAGCTCGTGCTGTAAGTGGTGAAGATCCCCCTCGGTATCAACTGTGCCTGTTCATTTTATGTCACTAGCAAATTTGTCAGCACAAGATGTGCCAGTTTCATTCATGGAAACATTAAAAATGATAAGGCTGAGATCTTACCCACAGCCAAGTCTGCAAGAAACCTGCATAGTCCCTTTCAACACTTACCTACTGCAGCCTTCTCTTAAACTATCTCCTTAATATCCTCCAGTTTTTTGCCCTGCCGTGACCCAGATCACATTTGTCTGCCTTCTTAAGTATGGGTATTACTTTTAGTACTCTCCAGACATCTGGGACATCACTCTCCAGACAATGGATGTGGAACACCAGGCTACATGAGTAGCACTATCCAGTACCTGTAATTCTGGGCAGCAGTGTATGAGATGTTTATTTTGGAAGGACTTGCAAAACAGCTGCTCCATGTGCTACCATGCTGGCTGTGCCAATCATCCACATAAAGATTCCTTATAACAAAGTTAAGTTCTGCAGTAAAAGACAAAAAGTCGTCATTCTTTAAGTGCCACAGAACAAATCAGGGGAAACAAACTACCAATGTCCTGGGTTTTCCTTTTTGTTAAACATTGTAAACTTTTGTTAAACAAGGTAAACAATACAGTGTTAGAAAAACCTTGCTGCAGAATCTGCAAGCTGATATGGCAGCTCTTCCAAAGCTTTGGAAGATAGCTATCTTTGATCAGAATTCACTAACGTCTTGGGGTTTTGCTTCCACTTAAGTTGAAATAATTTCCATTCCCATTATCTGTCCTGCTTTTGCCCCCAAATTCAACATCATTATCTGTATTGCCAAGTGAAGCAAGTGCTCATTTAGTTTTGAGGACCTTCCAAGATTATCTTTAATCTTGACCTTCTCAACAAATTTCTTTTTTCCTTGCTTTATTTTAATTAAAATGGTTGAGAAATGTTTGCTACTGTTTCAAATAACATTTGAAAGCTCTGGCAAAGCTTGACTTGCTGTCCTCTTGAACTCTTGAAATATGACTGTTTATTCTAGCATTTCAGTGGGAGGTGAATGCTAACCTCTTCTGAAAATCTAGCTCCAGAAGTGAGTTCCAAGCTCATAAAAATTCTAGCCTGAATCCTTAAGTATTTTCAAAAGCATGCAAGAAATGAAGAAGGTTAATTACCAGTGACTTTCATGTAAGTCATTTAGATATTTTTGAAATTTTTATCCAGAGTGTAAAGAGTGTCAGTCGTGTAATCTGAATCTTTTGTAGTTAGCTCATTTTGTATACAATGAAGAACTACTCATTTATACCTTCTGTATTTTCAAATATAAAAAGGCTAAAATTTTTCAGAAACTGCTTTCCATAAGTACTTATGATCAGTATCTTTTCACTACACATGTTCATTATTTACTATTTCACACTTTTGAGTTGATACAAAAATTACAACATATCAGCTTGTAACATTTTCACTTGCTGGTTTATCTAAAAATTGTCAACATTTGTTTTATTACAAATTAGTAAAAAATATCGTATTTTAGAATCAAGAACTGAAAAGATCAAAGCCATCTACTAAATCTTTTTGGGGTTTGCACTAACAATTGCAAGACTGTTCCTTCAAACTAGTTTGAGGCATTTTTTAAAATGAGATACTGTTTCATGATTCTGCATTCTGGATTATTACTGAGGAAGCAGCTGCAAATGTCCTGTCACTTTTAGTACAGACAATATTTTTTATTTCTGTTTCATATATAACCACCAGCAGTAAACTGGAGATTTAAAACGCTTTTTAAAATGAGGTCTCTTGGTATTTCTCATTGAGTATATACACTATGACGATTCTGACAGCTGGATAAACACTAAATAGACTTTTTCCTAAAATACAATAACTTTATAGAAATTAGAAAGTGAGAATCTGACATACTCTCAAGGTTATATAAAGACAAAGCAATTAAATACCAAGACTCTGTACATAGAAGAAAGACTGCCTGTCTCTATACCTTAGACACAGACTGCATATACTGGGGTGGAAAGCACAGAGGACTAATCTGCCAGTACCAATACACATGCAAGTGCTACAGATGCTAAAGTATTGCCCTTATGGCAGGAGCAAATCACTGCAGTTTGGGTCACTGATCATCCATTGGCATAGAATAAGAGTGACACAGAAGAGAAGAAGATTAGTTCTTCTAAGAAGATTAGATCAGCTTCCATCTTGTCTGGGAGCCAAACTCAGGACTGGAATGGTTATTTTATTAAAAAATAGTAATTTCTGCACAAGCAAAGAAAAGAAATTTCATGTGCAGATCTTTTTTTATTTGGCATTATGTGAATATGACATATGGGAAAGCTGCCCTGTTGCTGCCTTTGGGAGGTGTCCTGCCGTTCCCAAGCCATAGGATGTGTTCTCTGTGTGTCCATACTCCTGACACCTCAGTCTGCTTGTGAAGATACTGCGTGCTTGTCCGGTACATGACAGGAGTGGTTGTCCCTGCTTTGGCTATCCTGTAGTCCTTGTGCCATGACAACACTGACTCCTTTTAATACACCCTACCCCGAGTGGTCTGCATCCCTGTGTGGTGGCACTGGCGTGCTCCGCTCATGGGGGAGCGATTCTGACACAACCAGCCTCTTTCCCCTCACTGAGGTCCTTCTGCCTCCTGCTGCACTTGTGGGATGGTGTCTGGGTTTGCTTGGACTGGGGTTGTTTGGACTCTCTGCATCTCACAGCACGTGGCTGAGATGGGCACCAACCTGCTGCTGCGCTGAGCCTGGAGTCAGGGATCTCACCCCACTCCTGGAAGGAAGGTGGGGGATCCCTCCCTGTGTGCTCCTCTTTACCCTCCCCAAGCTCCCAGATGTCAGTCAAAACCATGGCTATGGCCCAACTCCATTTTACCCACACAGAGATGCGCTTTTGGCAGAAGGCCACAAGTGACTGTTCTGTAGGTATAGGGCAACCAGGCATATCCTCTTATCCAAACCTACCCTCTTTAGTGCAGAGAGGCCACATTCCTAGATCCATGCAAATATCTGGCAATTGCCCAGCAGTGCCAGAACAACTCCTTCTGAGGCCCCACTTCCTTGGGCAAGAGGGTCACCATGGTCCTGCACTGCCCAGTCACTCTCACTGATTCACTTACGCAGATTAAGGTGAGAAAAACTCTTATTGGCTCAGATGTAACCAAAGTACATGAGGCCAAATCTCTCTTCTAACTGTAATTGTAGCAGTTCGCCAGGCGCAATAGTCTGGAGCAACAGGGAAGCAGGGATGGCAAGCAAAATACACCATGACCCAGGTATCTTGTGTATTAGAGAGGTCAGCTTCAAATCACCAGACATGCCAAGCCAGCAACAACTGGCAGACAGTGTAAGTTTGGTAACTCACCGTCTGCACACGTTAAGTACAATTATCAACTCAGCAGTTCCAAATGACACGACATACCTTGACGGGGAAACCTGGTAGCAAAACAGCTTTAAACGGAAAGTGATTACTGGAGGCTTGATCCTTTCTCTTACGTGTCTAGGGTGTGATGTCTTGTGTCTCAGTGGCTTAGCAGCTGGGGTGCTCAAGGAACCTGAACAAGTATTATTATCCGGTCACTGAGTCACATTTGGCTACTGACAGGACAGGAAGATGGTCCAAGTCCAGGGGCGAACTTCTGTATTGAAAACAAAATCGCCTCAGACACAACTGATCTTCCTTTGCCAACCAAACAGTTATTAATGGTAATTAATACCTCTATTTTTAAGAGCAAGGGAAGGGTCTGTAAAGAGTATGAGATTTAAACACTCAGAGTGACAAACTGTAGATTATCTTTAATGCCTACAGAATCAGTGAGATCTGATGATTTATCCTGGTTGAAAAACTAAATTCTGGTACCTACAAGTAGCGCCATGAACACCACTAAATTCAGTAGTCTCCCTCTCTTTCCTATGCCTGCACAGGAACTTCAAGTTTGGTGCCAGTATAACTATTGGTCTTATTCTTTATTTCATGATCTAAAATTCTAGACATTTACATGTAACTGAAATAAATGTTATTGCTTTTATTGTCCAGTATTGTGGAAGTGTCTTCCAATATTCTCGTGTTATTGTTTCAAAATTTTTTAGGGATGCAAAAAGCTTCCAATTTTACTCACTTTTTATTCTTTAAGAAATGTGGCTAACAATTTTTGTGCTCTGAAATAACCATGAAAGGAAACAAAACCAGCAATAGAATAAGTATTTCATTCTTTCTGCTATTTTGCTCTGAAAAACTAATATGAACCACTGGAAAATGTTATAGCATCTGACCTCACTGAATAGTAATTTACAGCGCAAATATATATAATTTTCCTTAGGCATAGTAGACTCAGGGGAAAAAAAAAAGGTATGCAGTCCTGCACTGTAAACACAAGAAGAAAACTGCCCCTGAAACTGCTATTCCAATCTCCTTTTTCTTTAACAACTCTATTTTCATTAAGATGATATTGTTGGTTTTTAATGACTGTCCTGGCAGTCTTATATGGAGACTTTAGACAATGGTAAATATTAATAAATAACTCTTAAAATTAAGATCTGAAAAAAGATAAAGTAATTGATTCCTTTTAACAAACCTTTAAGTCTCAGTTCAAAAGGAATAGGCTTATATTATCTCTCATGTTCTAAGCTGTGGTGAGGAATAGATGTGTTGGCATCTATGTTGGGAGTTGCCGAGGCGAGCAGCTCTGGTGTCAGCAGGATCCGCAGTGGAGCGCTCCAGCGCGGTGCACAGCGGGGTTTCCTGAACCCGGGGAACCTCAGGGGGAGCCAAGAGACCTGTTGGGAGCCTGCAGCTCACGCAACAGTGGCTGACGGGACCTGGGCAGGGCCAGAAGCAATGGCGGCCAAGCCCCCGCCCTTAGGGAGCGCTAGCGAGCAGGAGCACCGTGACCAGCATGGGCAAACAGGGTGTGGCACGTCAGCAAGGGTGTGGCACATCAGCAAGGGCGTGGCACATCAGCAAGGGCGTGGCCTGGCAGTTTACGCAGCGGTTCGTGCAAAAGGGCATGCAGTAAGGGCACTGAAGCTCTGCCAGCTCGACCAGGGAGCAATGTTATCCACCCAGCAGAAAGCCATGGCCTCTCTAAGCTCTGCACCCACCACGACTGATGCAGCTTCCCAGACAGAGCTCCAGTGGAACATGCCACCACCCAGGTGTCAGGCTGCAGGGTGAGCCCTACTCTTATGCCAGTATTAGATGGCAGCAGTGAGCACACCTGTGGGAGGTGTGCCCAGGTAGAGGAACTCCTCCGCTTAGTGACAGAGCTCTGGAAGGAGGTGAATAGGTTGAGGAGTATCAAGTGGGGGGGAGAGAGAGAGAGACTACTGGAATTGCACTCTACCTTCCCCGAGACAGGCCCAACAGGCAGACAGGACACATGGTATGGAGGAATCCCTATCCTCTCTCTGCCTGGCTGAACGCAGTGACTTAAGGGATAGGGGGCAATGGTGACAAGTTCCTGCCCGGCACAGCAGGCACGTGTCCTCTGTGACTACACCTTCCCAGGTGTACTTGCATAATAGGTATGAGGCTCTGCAAGTGGAACCAAACCATAAGGAGGACGATGGTTCATCTAGCTTGGAGGTGTCGCTGAGGTTAAGTCGGCCTACGCCCTGCATCAAAACTGCTTCCATAAAGAAAAAAAGACAGGTCATTGTCATAGGAGGCTCCCTTCTAAAGGGAACAGAAGGCCCAATATGCAGACCGGACCTACTTCTTAGGGAAGGGAATCGAATCGAATCTAATCGAATCGAATCGAATCACTGGGGTTGGAAAAGTCCTCTAAGATCACCTAGTCCAACTGTCAACCCAACACCACCATGCTTACTAAACCATGTCCCAAAGTGCCACGTCTACATGTTTTTTGAACACCTCCAGGGATG